>WEDG01011479.1:0-62621 GCA_017591395.1 Schistocephalus solidus
CGGTCGCGGCGCTGGCAGCTACTGGACTATGTTGTCGTCCGGAGGCGAGATAGGGAGGACGTGCTGGTGACCAAGGCGATCCGCGATGCCGATGGATGGACGGATCACCGCCTCGTCATCTCTCAGATGAGGCCCCGACGAAGGGCCCAAGGTAAGCGACCGCCAGGTAAGTTAAATACGCTTTTGTGAAATTTACCTGCTCACGGCTGATGGCAAAACTCACAATACTCTTCCAGGTGATGTGGCACCAAGGACAAGTTCCTCAGAATTTCAAAGATGCGACCATCGTCCATCTCTACTAGCGGGAGGAGAACCGGCAACTCTGTGATAATCACAGAGGTATCTCGTTGCTCAACATCGCTGGGAAGATCTTCGCCCGTATCCTTCTCAATCCGCTGAACGGTCACCTAGAGCAGGGACTGCTCCTAGGAAAGCCAATGCGGCTTTCGCCGACATCGCGGAACAACTGACATGATATTCGCCGCCCGCCAGCTACAAGAGAAGTGCCAGGAGATGCGAACTCACCTTTACACAAGCTTCGTGGATCTGAGGAAAGCCTTTGAAAGCCTTAAAACTAAAACACACGTAAGGTTGCCAACTGACAATTACACTTAGACCTCGCAGTCAGTCCAATGTGTGCTGTGTGGAGTGGATGACTGGCGGACTGAGAGTCAGGCTGCAATGGCTCCTTCTTAACGTGACCTCTGGCTATCTCACACATGCGAGATGTAAGCCGTTCAACCCCCTGTTGTGTGAAATTCTGGTGCTCGTGTTTTGGGGGCCAGGTCGTGTACGTAGTATACGTAGACGAGGTCACCAGCAGCTGCGCCCACTCCGACATCAGACAACTGACTGGCTCGGATGGTGGTCTGATTGTGGGGGTGGGGGAGAGAGTGAGGTCGAGAGCTCAGCGCATTTTCCTCACTATAGACAATCTGATGCGCTTGAAACTATCACGGTGCGTTAAAAGCCGTGGCTTGGAAGGTTGCCAACTGATGGGATAACTCGGACCGCGTGGTCATCTGAATGTGTGTTTTGTGTGGAGTGGCTGACTGGCGGACTGAGAGTCAGGCTGCAATGTCTCCTTCTTAATGTGGCCTTTATGGTACTCCCACTCCATGGGATCCGAGACAGGTGTGGTGGTACGCCGAGGGGCGGCTCCGGCCGCATGCGTTCTCTCCCGCCTCCGGTCTTCTTGACTCTGTCATGATACCAGGCTCAGGTGGGGGAGGAGGAGAGAGTGCGGTAGATGCAGCGCAAGTCTACTATCACCTTAAACTAAATCACGCGCAAGTCACCGTCCCTGTACCACCCTTCCGTTGAGCATATGATGGACCTCGTCGTAATCGACTGTCGTCGTATGCAGGTAGGGCGAGGCGTGGTGTTAGTTTTTAAAGCGTCACCCTCAAAAATGGCTGCTCCAGTCTTTACGACCGTGTGCCAAGCCCAGCAAACTTGAGTGAGGTCATCATTGATGTCGATAGCCAGGCCGGTTAGCATAGGAGTGAATAGCGTGAATAGTGTCCAAGGGCATCATCACCTGGCCTGCCTCAAATTTTAGATGTTGGCTGGGCGTTAGATATTCTTCAGCCGACTTATCCGTCCATTTCGAATTCTTTGTAAGAGAAGGCCTCTGGGAGAACCATTTTGAAAGTTTAAATTTCGGGGAACCGTGTAAAAAGACGATGGGGGCGTAGGGACACTCCAAGCCTGTGCACTTTTGAAAGACCGCAAAGCATGAAGAAGAAGAAGAAGAAGAAGAAGAAGAAGAAGCAGCCGCTGGAACAAGAACCCGAAACGTCAGGCCAAAAAATTCTTATTCCAGCGATCGCGTTTTCCTCTTTTTCTTCCTTTTCTATACTTTGAAGTTTCATGCAGTATCCGGTTTTGATTAGGACGACCATCAGGCGTTCCTTTTCGATGGGCAGGTGGACAATATTCTTTATCCTCCATTTTTTCAAAAAATCTCACCCATTTGCTGGGTTTTGTTTTGGTGGAAAAAAGTCGATACATGTGCCCGCACAACATTGATGAATTCCCCGTCTGCCGCACACTTCTTCAGCGCTGATTCAAAGATTGTGATGTCGGTCGGTCATCCCTTATGCGGAACTTTGCGTTATAGGATAAAGCAATTCCTGAAATTCATTAAATTGGCGTTCCGTTGCGGTTTCAGGTTTTATTACTCGATGCCCTGCATAAAACTACTTATGTGTGATTATTTCACAAACTTGATCCCCATGCAAAGAACTCCGAAACCTTCAGCGGAGATTCGAAACAGTTCCTAGGCAAACTGAAAGGTCAAACAGTTGCAGCTAACCAGATACTCATATAATTGGACGTGATTACTCTGTCTATCTCCGGACCTACACTACGGACTTACATGTGGACAGTCTACGTTCACTTCAGACTCCTTGTCTAGAAACAAACTAATAATTTTTATGAAACAGCATTTTTAACAACTGAAAGGCCTTCCTTTGGGTTGATCTATACATAATTTATTCGTGGAAGCCGTAATTTAATAGTTTGAAGCTGCAACTGCCCCTCAGTTAATCAAAAATAGCGGCTGAGCCATATAGACGTTAGATTTATTATTTTCCAAAAACGTCCATCAGAAATACTGCGAGATGATGTTGACTGCTCTTTTCAGAAAACTATTGTACTTTCGAAACAAAGGCTGGTGGAAAACTTCCATTAATATGTATGCCTTTGAACATCGAAAGACTGACTTATCATAGCATACATTACCTTATAACAGATCTATACTGAGTGGGCATTTAACTTTGAGAACAACCGCTCAACTTATTATAAACGAAGATCCGTCAACCATTTGTTAAATGAAACCAAGATCGCTGTTTTGTCTGGGAAAGGTTCCAGGTGAAGACAAAACCCCTTTTGAAGTGATGTCCCAAAGTGGGTACAGTCTGGACTTTGCACATCGAAGCATAGGGTGACAAACACACAAAGAAAAAAAGATGTTTTCAACCCTATGGCAATGACATGACAGACATGGTTAAGAAAGTGGATGCATGAGAAAGCCCTGGTCATGAAAGGAAAATACGCGCGATCTCGTGCGACCATGCACAACAAAATAACTGGTTCGCCTTTAAAAGTATATAAGCACCCAGACAATGTGAAAACAAAACGGCCTGACAACCCAAAGCTACCACAATCAACTGTAAAGTCGACCTAACAGCGCCGCATGAATTCTTCAGACACCACTCAGGCCCTAAAGGAGGAATGAAGTGAAGGGAAACGGATACATATATCAAGAACGTATTAGAAGGACTTATAAAAACTCTATATTCGCGCAGGCCTGAAGGCGAAACGTTAGACAAGCGAACCCTCAGTTTCAGAGATCATCTGATCTTCTTTCATCTCAGCGTCTGGGGGTCAACATTTTCGTCTATATTCATTTATATATAAAACCTTGGAAAGGGAATAACGTTGTCTGTGCTGACATCCGAAATTGATTTTGCAACTCGTCGTCAGATGTATGGCAACGTACAACAGCAAGTAGGTTTCCAACAGTGTCTAACAGAAGATGATGTGATTGAATGAAGGTTACATTAACAGGTTTCGAGTACATTGCGGTATCAGGTTCAGGTTAGTAGAGTCCGTCTTAAATCGCTAGTGATAATTTTTTATGCGACACATTACTTGACATGCCTAATTGTGCATGTCCAGCCCGTCTAGAAGTTCACTGTTCTTCTCTGTTGGGAAGGGGGCAAAGATTCAAGTTTTCCCTCATACACACGCGCATTTTCAGCATTTGCATACCCACCAAGGATAGTTAGTCTCGTCCACTAGGCACTAGCTGAAGTTCACGTATATGTGCGAAATCCGATTCCCTGGTTTGGCAATTATAGATTGTAGCAAAACTGGTACATAGGAATTTATACATTAGCACTTCCACCTCCACTACCGCACCTCAAACGATGTCCAATACGACGATAATTACTACTAATACTACTACTACTACTACTACTACTACTACTACTACTACTACTACTATTACTACTACTACTACTATTAACACTACGAATACTACTACTAATACTAATACTCCTACTTCTTTACTACTACTACTGCTACTGCTGCTGATATTACTACTACTACTACTGCTACAAAAACAACAACAACTACTTCTACTGATTCTCTTACTACCACCACACAAACAGTTCGACTATGTCGACCTTGTGCTCCACAGCAGGGTGGTGCAGGGATGGTGACTTGCGCTGGATTATAATGAGAGTAGATTTGCACTGCATCTACCTCACTCTGTGTTCCACGCCTCCATCTGGGCCCGGGGACAAGAAAGAGTCAAGAAAACCGGAGATGGGAGAGGTCGCAAGCCCACGCACCGTGGTCCAACACAAAACAAGCACGCTACAACACAGGGGGGGGGGAAGGGCGACTCAGATCCAAACTGAGTGGGTGTGCCGTAAAGGGCACATTAAGAAGGAGCAGTTGCAGCCCGATTCTCAGTCTGCCAATGAGTCACTCTGCACAAACACACACTGGGCCGACCACGCGGTTCGAGTTATCCCGTCAGTTGGCAACCTTCCAAGCCATGGCTTTTAGCGCACCGTGATAGTTTCAAGCGCATCAGATTGTTTATAGTGAGGAAAATGCACTGAGCCGTCGACCTCACTTTCTCCCTCATCCCAAACTCAGACCACAGTCCGAGCCGGGCAGTTATCTGATGTGAGAGTGGGCGCATTAGCTATGAACGACGGCGTACTCCTCGTCACTTATCACAGTACGACCTGTCCCCCTTTAACGCACACACCAGTATTCAAAAAACCAGGGGGTAAGAAGGAGCCATCGCCAGCTGACTCCCTGTCCATTGGTCAGCCACTCAACGCACAACACACACTGGACTGACGCCGTGGTCTGATTTATAGCATCAGTTGGCAGCTTTCTAAGCCTCGATTTCTAGGACACCGTGCTATACTCAGGTTTGCGATGA
Source organism: Schistocephalus solidus (assembly GCA_017591395.1). Classification (NCBI taxonomy): domain Eukaryota; kingdom Metazoa; phylum Platyhelminthes; class Cestoda; order Diphyllobothriidea; family Diphyllobothriidae; genus Schistocephalus; species Schistocephalus solidus. The sequence continues at coordinate 4,970 of WEDG01011479.1, forward strand.
TGGTCGGGGTCATGTGTATGTCTTGGTGGAGATAGTGTGTGTTGATATGGTCTAGTCTACGGTGGTTCTGAACTGAACTGAACTAACCCAGGGCTCCGGAACAACTATCCATTCTGTTAAGTAATTCAGGTAAACACTGTAAGTCAATTCGCAAATAACGAGATGACACTGCCTTCCGATGTGACATCAACCCCGATCTCGATGCCTCAACATCTTGCAATTGTAACTATACGAACTCTCTTGAAGTATCACTGCAGCGAGTTGGAAAAAGCATTTAAGCAAGTAACCTCACCGACTTTCCTCAGGGAATGCCGGACTAGTCGAACGTACACCAATGGAATCACCGTTATTCAGTTTACGTGCTGAGGCTATATTATGGCGACTAGAAGCACTGGCATTTGAACACTATCGACTAGGGCTCTGAGTACGGTATTATGGTGACACACTTGTCAATAACAGTTGGGACAGGACTGAGTACACCACCGAAAATTTGGATCCTATATTTCCAGACAAACTTCACAGTGGAAGGAGAAGAAAGACCGTCATCTGCAGTTTTTAGGTCTGCGGAAAAAGTCAAGAGCAAATCGCAACAGCGGTTTATAGTTGGGTGGCGCATACCTCTCGTTACCATAGTAACCTTCCAAGTTTGCGCAAACCCAGTTGCGTAAGAACTCTATTGCTGCACCGAAAAATCATTGCAGAAAGTCAGACTATGATGTGAGCCGGCTGAGAGACAGAAAGATACTTTCATTGTTAGCCACTCACTGGTCCTCACAATAACGGAACTTCGTTTTTGCGGCGTGAGGATCTTGGGCAGGTCAGGTGACCGGAATGCGTGCATGTCATAGAAAGCACGAAACTCGACCGATGACTCGATCAATAAGCACATTGATCTGCTCGGCACTTACCAGGCGTCGCGCGAATAAAGTAGTTGAAAATATGAAAGTCATTATTGGCGGAGTTCAGCTGAATATACAGTGAGCATTCAGTCTTCTTCATGAACTAGCATGAAGGTTCTACAAGTCGGATGAATAACCTACATGCTATAGAGATCGGATTTAGGTCTTTGGCTTCTATCAACTATTTGCATCTGTCGCATTTTCTACCAGTTGAAGTATGTATGCACATGAAGATTCGACTGGTACGGGTGACTGATATGGCACCTTAAGCAGAAGACGAGAAAAGGAACCACTCGCAATACAGGGGTCTGTGCGCAAACGTCCAGGAAAATAGGGTTGGGTTAATGCTCGAATAAGGTCCAAGGCTAAGGTAAGAGTTAAAGTAAGTTTGCCTTTGGTTTAGGGTCAGTGCTATCTGTAGGTTTAGGGTTAGCGCTACAGTTTAGGTTGATGTAAGGGCCAGTGTTAGTCTTAGGACAGGAAAATATTTCTCCTTCCTGGAATTATGCGTAGAGCCGCCTTTATGACTTGGGCCGGGCGTTCCTATTCCCGTGTCCTGTGTAAAGGTACCGTATTAGTAATCCTTACCATTCGAGGTCCAGATAAACCATCGCGTTAATCAGCCCCGAAGATGAGAAGGACGAAACTTCAAGCACTGAAGTATTTTCGTATTTTCGGAAACGTCCCCGGTTCTATTCTTAGAGCAGTGAGGTTGTTGATCCTGCTGGCCTTGTATTTTAAGCCGGCTTCACGAAAGAATTTTGAACTGCCTAAGGGCTGCTAACCAGTTTGTCCTCTCCACTAGCGGGCTCGTGCGCGTTTGCTACCGTCGTACTTAGAGCCACATCGTCAGCAATAACCACGTCTCAGATGGATTTCACCGATACGGTACGGCCACTGCACAAATGGCTATAGACCAGAGACGACTTATCTTCGAGGTTGACTTAAAGCAAGTGTTCATGCAATCCCGGGCAAAGGATTGGCAGGAAAAAGGTTAAAACAGGGGGAGGGAGATTTCACCACGCGGACAGCATCTTGGTCTTTAGGCACGAGACTGCTGCCCTCGGCAAGTCCAACCAGATCACGTGGTCTACAACCCACCGAGCCTCTGAAACTCCAGTCAGAATGTGGCCTACAAAACAGCGGTTGCGTGGATGTGGCTTGGTGGAGGGATAGCTTCCAGAACTCGAAGGCTGAGCGGTCCATACAGCCCCAGAATTATACCACGTGAAGGCTGATGTCGGTCAAAACTCGTCCTATCGTAATAAATCTGGGTTTGTGGCATTTATACAGAAAAACGATTTACAGACCAGTGGTTATAGTCACATCTTAAAGAACTACAACTACCCTGTCATCGGATCTGAGGCCCGTTTATTTCGCTCTAGCCCTTGCTGAAAACCGCTCCATTATCCTCAACCGATGGACGAGCCGGGAATCCACGACTAAGCTAACAGGCTGGCTTCATCTTGCGGCTTCGGATACAAAATGGCAATCCAATGACGGAAAGGAGGTTAGGCAGATGACTGGCCATAAACGCTCAGCATAGAAAGGATAGCAAACAAAGACATACCTTAGCCTTTATGGTTTCCACTCCTAAACACTGCAGGAATTGACCAAGGAGAAGACCCCTTGATTGGAGGAAATCGTTCGTAGAAGAGGTCGATTGCAAGGAAAAGTGGAGTACATTTAGGAGGCCAGTGCTGTGCGATGAACTGACGCCAACAGCCCCAGAAGGGCACGCGTTTTCTAGTGCAAAAAGTTTGAGCGGCAGCCAGCGCGTCTCGTAGGGATGGAGATGTATTACAATCTGCAAGAGGGTAAAATCAGAAAGCCCTTGTCAATAGAGGCACGCACATGGAAATAATCATTTCTGACTTATTTTCCGTCACCGTCCCCCTGATACCGCAACGTCCGGCTGTACGTCTGAAGTTTGAACCAGAACCGATTGACTACTGAGCCACCGCACGCACAACTGCACTGCGGGATTAAGCCATGGCAGCTGAGATCGGGAAGACTCCAGCACCTCGGAGTGGCGTACAAAGAGCCATTCAGTGCCGGGCGGAATAAGGGTCTTCCATTTTGCCATATAGCTCCTGTCTAGGCGATCTCATAATGGAGGACAATCAGTAGGCAAAAAATATTACAAACAAAGACGAAGGCAGGTAGGCTTTATTTATACCTGATGTGTTATCCCATTAAATTTTAATCCAACTTTAAATTCTTTTCAGTTTGAAAAGAGTACTTCAGTTGGAATGCAATAGTAACTACCGCGCAGCATAATCCTCAGTTATTTCAGTCGCATCGGCTTGTGAGGGAGCTTCTTCCTGATCGACAGTAAAAACTATACTGTAAAATTACTATTGCAGTAGTATGAATTTTCCTATAGGTTTTCGGTGCCCTTATAAATTCAAATATATTTCACCGAAAACGTGCATAAAAGTATTCTTTCTTCGCCTTTGGCACCAAATTACGTCCTCTTCAAATTTTACACTTGCAGAAAGGGTATCTTGGGTTCTAGATGCTGTTAAAAACGTCATATAGGGCTCATAAAATATGCAGTGTATGCGGACCAGTCTATCCAATGACTAACTGAACTAAGATTCCAACCCAGGCCTCAGTTTGTGGTATGGATGACCTATGACGGCATATAAACTAAAAGAGGGCCATTTCAATCGCTTTAGTCGTCCGAAATATTTGTGGATCAACTGCGACCCCAAATCAATCGTGAACAGAAGGGGAAAAACCGAGGCTTTAGTTGCTTCTAGGTTTGGCATGACGCAAAGAACAACCCAACTAGTTAAAGAAGCAACGAGCCTAAAAAACCGCCAACGACTCCAAATCATGCGGACAAACTCACATCACAGAAGTTCTTCTTGCTCTCATGCTTAAGATTGCGATTGGTAACAAGGACACTGGAGGTAAAGTCAGACCACACCCCCGCCTCGTCCATTTCAAACTGCGAGGTGATATCACCGCCAGGCGAGACGTTATCCATCCGCTGGCTGTCTTCAGTGGGATTATCAACGAACTTCTGGCTGGCACAGGGTCCAAGCAGGAGACAGAGGCGTGGCAATGGCGGACAGATACGTAGGGGCGGTAGACTGGCATCAGTGATGGGGGCGATGTCAATCGGGTCAACCGACAGCCCCGAGACCGAATCCACGACCTTGGGCTCACTCGCTTCTCCACACTCCGGGACGGTTTCTGCAACATCACCATAAGCAGCCTCGCGTACGCAAGAGTGACGCAGATTTCGGTAGACCCGGAAGTTCCCAAACGTCACGAGGAGGTAGGAGATGGCGCTGATAGTCCACTTTAGGAGAAACAAAGAGAAGGCCCGGTGACCTAAAAAACCCGCTTGGACATGATGTGTAACAGTTCAAATGCGAGTTTTGAAAGCGAACCGCTACTTAAGGTGATTTTATGGTTATATATCTTGGATTCGTTTTTGCTTGTGTGTGTTTACGATACCGAGAGCCATAACCCTCAAGACAGGCGGACCTGAAACTTCTGGCACACAGTGGGAATTTTGATCAACCTCACCTGTGTCGTTTGCGCTTAGTGTGTCAGATATCTATGGTTTCTGTAGAAATTTATTAAATTACACAGGATAAAGATGGATCATGCACTTTCTAGTGTACACGCCACGCATATGAAAGCCCAGATACCTTTATCCGACGCAGAACTTGAAACGATTGAAAGAATAAAATGTTACAGACTTAGTATTACGACGTCTTCCAGGAAAAACCCGAGATTAAAGATGGAGTTGACGTTTTAAAATCTATACTGAGAGTGCTTTCTATGAAATAATAATCTTAAGGAAATACACTGAGGGAATTACTGATTGAAGAAACTAGGCTGAGATGACAAATCGTCATCTGGTGAAGTAGTTAGTAAAGCTGTCTGTGCACCTAGCATAAAGACGACAGTAGTATTGAGAAAAGCACTTAAACAAGTTCAGATCGTTTAAGCCACCAGAAAGACTGTTTAAGCATATTTATACCGCAGAAAGGAGAACGAAACTTACCAGAATCTCGCATTTAGGTAGGTCATAATTCTGAATAAAGCCAAATAACCGTGCACTGTGCCCCTGCCAGGACGCAGGTCCACAATTAAATCGAAGCCGAAAATCTCACTGACCCCAGAACAATTTATATGCTGATCTTAAGGCCAAGAGAGTTGCATGGCTTCGTGAGTTATACTTAGTAGCCCGATCGACCCTAGGTATCTGAAAGCCGAGTTACTATAAGGACATCTGCAAGAGACCTGAAGAACGCGAGTGACTTAATTATTCTGGCTTTTATTGTGACTTTTAATCCGCTGCCGTCGCTTACTCGGCTAGCCACCCACCAGCCTAACACTTCTCGTTATAGATCACTAGTTATCACTCTAGTGCTTGGTTCAACACAGGCATACTAATCCTTACCGAAAGGTTCTATATCAGTTAATAATATATTATTTGTCGAATTCGAAATGGAATCGCCTGTTTTCGGAACAGTGAAGTCGTTAGTCAATATGCGTGCTACGCATACGTACAGAAGCAGACCATACCCTTAAATAAGGAGACATTATCACTGGAACAAGAGCTTTCGGTACCACGTTGTTGTTGAAGCATCTGTGCAGAAACCGAATCGGCTCATACGTAGAGGCTGCGGTAACACGCTGTTGTCGTGCCTCCTTCGTGACCTCTTCGCTTCTGTTAGGTCATGCCCTTCTTAGCCTCGAAAGGATGGTTATTACAAACGAGTTTTGAAACAAGGTTGCTGTAAAGTTCCCTGTTTGCCTCAAAGACGTTTCCGTTGACTAACATCAAAAGATCGTAGTACGACCAACTCTATAGGCATCCGAGAAGCATAACTATCCTCTTAAAATAATATAAAGTACATTAAAATGCAGTCTCTCTGCTGTTCTCGATAATTTAAATGTCGAATAGAAGCTGCACAGTCGCAAAAATTATCCTACTCTCCATCTCTTCTTTACACTCACACGTGACAGTCCAACCGTCGCAAGCGACAATGTCCAAAGGGTGCCCTGTGGAATGGACGCAGCAAAGGCGAGTGGGCGCACTGCCCTGTCTCGCCTCCCCCGCTCCATAACTCGCCCACCTGGCTTCGATGACCACACGACCGGAGGTGGGCTCAAGCGCGGTAACTGACAAACCAAACCAGCCCGTCCATGCGTACCAAGTACCGTGTGACTCCCACTATATTTACCAGGCATTTCAGAGGGTAGCTCGGATCTCGCATGGATGATAGAGCCACAGAAGAGAAGAAGTCATAACAGTTTGACCCTCGTTTCAAAGGAGGATCAATTATTTCAACGGCTGTCAGCCCCCAAAACCACGAGTGTTATCACATCGTAGTAGGTTCAAGCGCGTAGAATGTTTTATAGTGAGAATTTATCAGTGTTGATCCCACTCTTCCATCTTCACTGCACCAATGGCTTATCCAAGCTAATTCGGCTTTGGATTAGATTGAGCGCAAAGATTGACCAATGAAAAGGGTTCACTTACGCGTGCCGTACACAACCTAATCCGGGCCAGTCTACACCAAATGACAGGCTGATTAATTCATTGAGATACGTCTGCTCCTACACGTGACATTTCACTGTCCATAAGCACGTCAACGAAGTAGACCGTGTGCATGCTGTAGGAATGACGTGTTGGGGAGAGGTGTCACATATGCGTATTTTTTTGAAGTAGACTAATGGGTTAGTGCAAGGAGGGTGGTGTGTCATGACGGGGTCTGGACTATGCCCTTTTACTGACCATTCCCATGGATACACCTATGACTAAGTGGACCCAGGCGATGGTCATAAGTCAAAGCACAGTGCGAGCGAGTAATGCGGGAGAGGCAAGTGCGTTCCTAGTGGCGCTCCTAGCACTGTTTCGTCGGTTGCGATACGAAACATTTACAAAGGACTGATCAGACCGATGTATGATCGCAATCGGCAGAATTTTGAATCGGGTGTGCATTGATGCTGCTGCTTTTGGAGCTGGGGCAGGCAAGTGCGTTTATTTGGGCGATATGGGTGACGAGGACAACGTTGTATGATGGGGTGATTGAATTAGGCGGACTTTCAGGAAGAGTGATCCGAAGAGACCTGACAACTCCGATATGTGCCAGCGTTTTGGCAGGTTTAAGGCGTATGCGAAGTTGGTCCACGCATGGTTGTTTGTAGAGCCTCTCATTTGGCACTGGCAGCGGCTGTTCAGTTTGCTTTGAAGATGCTCGCACCATTTCTAACGCCTGTACGCCACGCCTGTTGATTCACTGCGTGATTTACTGCGGTCTGTGAATTGGTGTGCGAGTTTTTAAGTAAGGCCTTAGTCCGTACCTCTTACTCGGTTCATTTACCCATATTGACTGCAAGTATCTGTAGCGATGTCGTCAAAGAACAAGTGCCTAGGTGGAGGCCCATCACTCAACCTCACGACGTGGTCACTTAAAAGCAGTTGTCTCCGCTTTTGGCATGGTCTATGATGAGAGAGTGGTTTCTTTCCAAAACCTCCATGACTGAGGTCCACTTCTGCAACTTTACCTTCAACACGCTTCGGAGTCTGTTTACTTAGTTTTCATAGTATATGCATTCCTCCGCCTCATACGGGACCATGAGCAAGACAATAAACCTCTATATCCTCAGTTTCGTATTGAGGAGGATGCCACTGTGATTCAAGATGGACGGTTGTAGCAAGCCGAAAGCCTGGATGGCTTTGTGCAACCAATCAGCGATTTTGTCGTCTACATGGACGGCTTTTGGAATTTCGATGCTAAGACCCGTGGATTTAACCCATAAACCATGACCCCAGGTTCAGTATAGTCTTCATCTGGTATTTGCTGATACGTGATAGGTGTTCTTGCCGTGCATGTGGTCGATCCGAAAGTTCGTACTCCGAATGTAACTGGTACATACTTTGCAGAATGTTCATGTTAACCATTTCATATAGCCTGCGGTCACCCGCTTAGTGTGAGCAAACACAAAAAAGTTAAAGTATTAAATTAAACCGGAAGGATGACCTTGTTTCATGGCTAAATTTTCCGCCTCTATATTCCACCACTTATCCGCGGATTAATGAATCATGAATTGGCATGCATATGTGATTCCTTAGCGGTTCAGTGTGGCTAGGGGGGCACTGGTGTGACAGGGAAGGTGGGGAATTGCGTAAAAATGTAAACTTTTCGTAAAATAGATAGAAAATGTGGTAAAATGTGGTAAAATGTATGTTCCAGAATGCTGACTTGCATGGCTTTAACGACTTGGGGACGGAGATAGGTACAAAGCTGGAAAACATGACCATTCCCAAGGTATCTTGCGGTAAGAGATGGGGTATGAAAATCTGTGGAGGGTTGCAACTCAATGATTTATAAAGCGCTTGGAATAAAGGCTAAATGAACATGATAAGGCAAAAGCATTATGCCAGTGCTAATTTAACAATGGACTAGTAAGTTATGAATCATGAGGGAAACCGTGGGAACAATACAAACAACGAGTGAGGAGCGAACAATCTTATTGGCTTTTTCACAACCTCCGATGAGAAGGAGCAAATAAGATTTGAAATTATGCCTCTCAAAGAAGGATAAGTTTGCATGAACAAAAGGTGAGATGTAAAAACGGTTTGATTCATCATCCAGGTAACTTTCTGTCTCCAAAAGGAGGATAGCTTCAAGTAAACTTTACTCTTGAAAAGAAATGGTGCTCGGGGAAATAAGCGCAGCTCAACACAAAGGGTGAATCCAAATGACACCTATCTCTCTGATAAAACTTTCGCACTGGTTTGGAAAACAGGACAGCACAAGTGAAAAAGTGCATCTTTTGATAAAAAAAGTAGGCATAAGAGAGATAAAACGGAATTCGCAAACGCGTAAACTAGAACAAAATAAGAATAGCGCAAAAATAAACGGACACTGAGAACCTCAAAGTCATAAAAAACATCGTGTATGTAGGGCTAAATTTAAACCGAATTATTATCACCAAAGACAATGGAGACTGGAATGAACCCTCCCGACATCTTTGTAGCCACTAACTGATCATAACCCCATCGCAGGTCCGTAGGAACCTGAGCTTTAAGCCCTCAGTTAACTGGTAGTCAAATATCCGAATCAAAGTCTAAAGTTACCAAATGCCATGGCAATAACCACGATGAATCGAGGTTAATGAATATCAGTTTCGGCTCCACGAGATAGTAGTGGAGACTACGTCATTAAACAACAAGTGGATAACTGTGTCCCAGCCATTTAATTCCCCTCAACTTGTTAATTGTTTATATACATTCTACTTAAGTAATACTAGTAGCATATACATATATCATAAATATCCAGAAAATACTAATTTCTCATATTTCCATTTGAGAGGTGTAAAATAAACCTTTCAAAGGCATTACAGGTAATTATAAAAATAAACTGAAGCCAATGGGGCAAAATTATTTGTCTACTAGGCTGTGAAAAGCTTCCCAGATCTTATTAACAACTACAAACGGAAGATGATGCAAAGAAAATTAAAGTCACGCAAGATTTCAAAGCATGTTTTTCATTTCTGGACCGTTAATGAAAATTTGCGCTAAACAAGTCAAACGCTAAGACCTAGGGAAAAGTTGTAAAATAAAGTGAAAAAGTAAGGAAAACTAAATTGAGGCTTAATTTTGGTGCAAATGGGCAGAAGGAAAAGGGTTAAAAGACTCAGTTGAACTGGATCGCAAGACGCGTAAAACGGAATGATGTCGTGATATATCCCGTTCACTGGAGGCTGATTTTGAGTTAAAAAGTCAGGTTCTTCCAATAGGACCGAAGTACAGTGATTAAAAATAATTCACTTGAATGTTTCATTTTCCGAAGAAGGCGATAATGGTATTTTATTCCGTACACCGGAGGATGACTGCCAATATCTGGGGAAGCAGTTACTTTGGGTTGAATCGGCTTACAGTGAGGGAAACTTGCATACCATCAGCCGCACTTTTTCATATGCTTATTAGGTTCCAATGACAGGACAGGGCCAAAACCTTTGGCCATGGGTGTCAACGTAAGAGAAGCAATCGTTCATGGACTTAGGCTTTCGAAACAGTTATCGGGATAATCTTCAGGGAGATATGAAACTATTAACAAAACAAACGGTTTAAATTGTGAGGAAATTGAGTGGCTCAGTTCGATGTAACTGCGTCAAGCGGGTCGACCATGATGCATACCTCTGTCACTTTTTGCACAGTCTAACTAGCGGTTCTTTCAACTATCGAGTTGGCGACAAAATAGAACATGTGATTTTGATCCCCGTAGTGGATCTCCCCTCCTGAGCTCACGCAGTGGTCTTTAGCGTTTGCCCAGTCTGATTCATACGCTTGTGGGGGCAGTCGGCGCATGGTATGCTTTTTCCCCGGCTGGCATGATTTAATTGCGCAAAGCGGCTGCCGATCGGTGCGGTATGCCTATAATTAGATCTCGAATACTACGTTCTACAGCCTCGGAGACTCCCTAAATGTAAAGCAATGCAGTTCACATTCAGGATTCTGTTTTAATAGTGCTAGCTGCTGCTTACCTCCTATGAGGCCGTAGGTGTCTGATAATGGCAGCAGTGGGATAGCCGTTTTCTTCTGAATTGGCAACGCAGACAGCGGATATCGTTGGTCTTCGTTTACTGGGTGCTACACTGTGTACGAATTTTTTCCGTTTAGGACTTGCACAAAACATTTCTTGTGTGCTCGCTGGTGTCCACTATACAAACGAAGGATCTGAGTCGAATGGTCTTTGTCAGGTCACCATTTAGTTCCACGCCGAAGATAACTCGAAGAAAATGCGCTTACGAGACTACATGCCTGCCAGCATAACAACAGATTCATAATGACGTGGACATTAAAAGATTTCCACCCGAAGATACATACCACTTCTACTCCGGTGTCCAACATCCATGCGGGTGGAATAACTCCAAATACAATCCGGATGCTTGATTTGCCCGGGATGACAACCTGGCCTGACGTGGGTGAATCAACGACATCGTTCATCAGCCTCCACCCAACCTCTCTGAAGAGGCATCCTGAGTATTGGGGCAGGTAGAGGGAATCCTATATAAACACGTTAGGGACAAAAGTTTTGCACAGAACGAAGGCATACGAACAAATGTGGAATGTGTGGATAAAGTAGCCAATAAAAATTCCCAAATGGTAAAGCCTGCCAAAGAACCGACAAATTCAGTTCAAAAATTCTTGCATTATTGCAATGAGTGTTTGGGTCCCTAATATTCAGGTCAGCGGTTGGAACGTAAAAACGCTATAAAACAAAAACGGCAAAGATATGGTATGTAGTCAGGGACAGTAACAGATAACCCGTAGAACGTGACTTACGACAATAATTATAATAAGGGTTATAAGTAACGCAGTATTGTAGGATACAGGCCCCTAGCCCTAACCCAAACCTTAACCGAAAACATAATCTAACTTTGACCTCGCACCTAATTCCAACCCAATCCCTAAGCCGAGTACTAACTTAACTGAACAACACCTACTTAAATAAGTATAGTAGAGGGTTTTGTATATTAAACCCACCCTACTACATCACATATCCACAATAATTTCCAATCATTGTGCGACTGGGAATGCTTTTCATGGCCTGTTCAGTTGCCGCACGTGACGGCGAAGAGCACTCCATCTAAGGGAATCCATGATCTTCGCAAAGGAAGCGCGAATATTAATTCTGTCTTGAAAAAACGGAGCAATGAAGCAAAAACGGGAGGTTGTCCCATTAACTCTGCCCTCTAGGTTACGCGACAGTTTCGAGTGCATTTAAATAGGGCTAACCTATATATATATAGGTTTTAAAGAGGAAACTGGTATCTGTAACCCGAAGGTTAATTAAAGGAACTGTACTAAAGTAAATTAGCGCATGATTGTTTAAAATACATTGAAACATTTGATCTTCGAACTTTTTAATTTCTTCGGATAGGTCAAACACAATAACCTAGATGCATTTTGTGAAAGAACAGTTGAGAGCAATCTTTTGATGTCCACCTCTTAAATCTTATTGGTCAATTGAGTTTCAGATTAATCCAGTTAAACTGTTCAGCTGGGACGCAAATAATGGCAGAAAATCGATCGTTTAGCAACAGGGATTCCGGTGATTCACTCAAGCGGTTATTTGCGAATCAAGCGACAATAAGTAATTTCAGATGAGTGACATTTTAACAAGCTAATGTAGGATTATTATAACACGGAGGTTCATACACCCACTTAGACACCATAACGTATGATGCCTTCGAAAACAGCAGCCGGCGATGCACGATACCCTTTACGATCCAGTGTGACATAAGCTCCGAAAATTTACCCATTAGCCAAGTCAAATCCGAATAAAAGGATGCTAACTGGAGTAAAGTAAAACTTACCTTTGATGATCCGGTAATAACATATGTTTGAGCCGCCATCAATGTGATATTTTGTTGACCTTGGGGAGTTTCAGATTTAGAATTGGAGGACGGAGAACATGACAACTCGAGGGCCTGTAATGCGTAAAGTTAATAAAAATGGCAATGAGTCAATAACAGTGGAACTTAATAACGGGAGCATTTGAACTATGGTCAATACTAGCTACAGCTCTTGCCCAAAAGCGTATGGATGAGGGATGTGGCCGTCAGTTTACTAGCGAAAGTTTCCAAAAAGATAATACCATTCAGATTTAAGAGCTGAAAATTAATAGGGTTTCAGAAGTAAAAAGAGTACGCAACGGTTTCCATAGGCCTCAAACTCGTTCGCTCGGTGTACTGTTTGCTTGGTATTACATTAACCGGTAAACTGTGAATATAGACGAAAGCCCACTTTTTATGGACAGATGGGTTACCGGCAAAGAAGCAAAAAAATCCTTGTGAACAGTCTTAGTCAACGTTGATGGTCAGTGAACACTAACCTGGATACTAGAATGAATTTTAGGCTCTCCCACGAAGATCTCCTCTCTAGCGGCAGTCACCCTTTTTGAAAAAAGTCTAGCGAACACATGGACTACTGTCGCTCAAAGCGCTGAAGGCATGCGGGCATGTACGCTTAGTTCTATTGAGACAAGCATTGGAAAGGAAAAATACGTGAACGTACAAAGTCCCGCAAGTTGAGTTCAATAGGCAGCTCATTTTTGAAGACAACCTCGACGTAACAGACATCGTTGCATACCCAGTCGATGAACTCTGAAAGTTAACAAAGTGGCAGTCAAGAAGTTCAGACCCGTAGAAGTATCCGCCAACGAGAAAACACACCGGCTTGAACACTGCAACTTCGTCGAGCGGCATAGGCGAATCGCGGGGGGGAAGGGGAATTAATACGTAAAGCACAAACTCGGGACTCATTCGAAGCCACGGAATCTTGAATCCGACTCTGTTCACGCTAGGGCTTTAATTGACAAGACACGAAAATGGGACACCCCACCCCTGTTCTGGGGGCTTTGCAGGGAGATTCGTGTTAGTTTTAAGGTTCGAGTTAAGTTTAGAGTTAAGGTTTGGGTTAGTGTTATGGCTCGACTAAAGTTACCGGCAACAAATGGTTGTGCGCCCCCACTAACTAGCACCGAACTATTGTACGATCCCATTAACGAACACAATCGATAGGTAGGCATGCAAATACGGGAGTGTTGGCAATGGGGGTAAGACAGTTTAAAGCAAGCGAAACAATTCGTTGCCAAGTTACTCTTCTTGGAATTTCGCCCAAGGGTACCCGTAGGTGGGGGGTGAAGTCCTATTCCCTATTCCTCTAATGAATTTAGGCCGGTGGTTCAATGGGTGGAGCGTTGGACTTCTGCTCAACGGGTTGCGAGTTCGATCCTCGGGTGGTACACCACCTGAGGCTGGCTGACGACGGCTAATAAGCCAGAAATGGCCCAGGCAATATGATTTCTTTATAGTGGCATGTAATGGATTTGAATCACCTCCAGTCCTTTCTCCCAGTCAGCTAGGTTCCTATCGCAAAACAAAGGTCCAGCGATCAGTGGACGACAAAATTAAATGAACCGTACTTAATGATTTACCCTACTGACAGAATAGGTACTGGCTAAGGGCCCAGACACGCGTGTTTCGTCGATTTTATGTCGCTGAATGAAGCAACTGCAAGGGGGGTCAGCTCCTCAGTGTGCCCCCTACTCTCGCAGCACTCTCGCTTCCAATGCCCATAAACCAGCGGCTTTTGCGAGTCAAATCGACTAAGAATGAGACCAAGTGTAGTGGCCGGCATGAGCTGAGTCTCCGTAAGTAGGCGCTCACCGATCAGTTGCAGGACTCACTCGTCCCATTGTGCCTTGGGCTCACTCACGAGCCCCGCCAGCAGCCGCACAGCGGCTAGGGACATAGGCAGAATAACATGACCGAACAAGACAAGGGAGATTGAGTATGACTGACTGATGACGGTTAATAAGACAGAAATGGTCATTTCAGTATCCCTTGTCTTTGTCGGTCATGTTATTCTGAGTCTCCATATAATGCTTACCACATACGGGTTCAGATTTAGCAGCAGTGAGCGTCGCTATAAAGGCCAATATGTGCCCAGGACGTCAGCTGACAATGTGCAGAAGTCGGCTTAGGCTGCGCGCTTGCAACATTGGCCCGCAGTCTTTAGGTCTTGAGCTCTTCTCGATTTCTCGTGGTTTTTTATTTTGCTCCTCCAGGTTTTACGCAGTGTGCCAGACCTGTCGGTTTTGTCAGAGGTTTTCCTATACCTTTTGACTGAATTGCAAAGACTCGAGAACGGAACGAGTTACCCTAACAGGTTAAAACCCTCGGGGCTACAGCTCTTGGCACACCATAATTTTACTAAGCACGGTTGCTTTTCCCCAGTGCAGAAAGTCAACGCAAGATCCACCCTGGGCTTGTAGCGGGCATACGGGGACACGCGCACAGAAAGGAAAATTGTTCAACTTACCTACTTGCGTCTTCAGAGAGTCCGTGATAAACAGGGGTTTCTTCAAAAAGAAACTATTATATTTATAGCCTTTGTCCACCGGTTGGACGCTTTCTTCCAGTGGAGTAGCGCTGTTGACCGCCTCCGCGGAGAGCAGGGCCGGTAAGAGGTGATTTGGAAGTCCAATAACGCGAATGTGTCTTTAAAAGGTCCAGAAAAGTAGTTGAGATTCTATAAAGGTGTCTTAACACAGGAAATGGAGAGGATTTTACATAAAAGAGATGCCGAGTACGCAAAGAGACAGGGTGGTGGGTGCGTTTATGATCACGGCAAGGTCATAGTGACTAAGCTGGGAAACTTTTGCTTCATTAAACAACCGAGCAATACTTATGGCTTCCTTTTTTACACTTTAGGGGCCATCCCAGTTTGTTGAAATTTTCTGTTTCCCTATTTCATGCAGACGATAATACGTATGTGAGGCAGTACGAGTGTAACCCTGAGTCCTCCATAGTGAGAGGTTTTCCCGACAAATGCAAACGTGGGTATCCGATAGGCCCATACATTAATGCATAATTACCCTTTTGAAACCCTGCGGAACAGGGCTGACTACCAAAAAGAATAAAGCGTATCGCAGGGCTTCGCATGGCAATGTACCATCAAGAAAAAAATGACAGATTTGACTAGTAGGTTTACCAATTAAATTGAGGAATCATGCCCTGTTAATTGCGATCATGAAGATCAAAAGTTCGATGGGATAGGCGCTTACGGATTGGGTTGATGGCGAGACCAAATATTTATGCTCCCTTTAGTCATATATCACACTTCTAGAGCCCACGCAGGGACCATATGGTCAGAATCGTCCAGTGAGCGAAAGGTATAGGAAGTACAAAATTGCGAAACAGTCATTTTTACCTCATCTATTGTCATCTGTTAATCATAAAGACCCACTCGACCCAGGTTGCAGTCGAAGGACTTTGCGGTCAAGCCTTGGGGTATGGTTGGCCGAACGCGACAAATAAGCCCCGTAGTGCAATTGTAGTCTCTTGTCTTTGCCGACAAGGCTTCGCGAGCAAGGTCACTTCCACTGTGACCAAGGCTTCACTAAGAGAAACTGAAGATGCTGCAAAGAGGCTTTCACACGAAAAAGGTAGTCAATTTTCTATATATATATATATATATATATATATATATATATATATATATATCGAGCTCATCAGCCCCCGAAGAAGACGAAGAAGAAGGGACGAGTTCATGGACCGGAATGTGTTTTGACTGACGTTTCGGAAACCCCCTCGTTTCCATCATCAGAGTTCTGTGGTTCTGCTTGTCTTGACGTTTTCAGCCTTGACGCCTACCTGGTATTATATCCCTGCTCGGAGTATGAACTTTGACCTCCCTGTTTGCTGCTGATCAGGTTTAATCTCTCCCCTCACGTGACATAAATACCTGTTGCTGCCGTCGTATTTGTTGGCAAGTCAGCGTGAATGGTGGCCTGTCCCTCGTCAGCCAACGGACTGATCAGTCGTTGACGGCCGCGTGAGTTAATTTCAGCCTCGTGGGCGTGGTGGTGAGTTGGTGTTCCACGCCGGTTACGTGGCCTCCGGCCGGCTCCTCTCTTCTTTTTCTCTAGTGTCCGTTGTCTGCCATGCTTGGTTTTGCTCGACTGTCCCATTGGCCCTGCCCGAACTGACTCGAGCCTTTTGCGCATCGCCTGGTAGGCGGGAGGCAAGTCTATGGCTCTGTTAAGTGTGCCCGTTGAGGACCAACTTTCGAGCAGCAGTCTGGCCATCTTATCGTTGGCTCGGCCGATTACCCTCGTTTTGTCAAAGGCGAAACTGTGGTACTTCTGTTGTATGTGGCCATAGACCATAGACAGCTTGTCCTTGCGGTTGATTGCAAGCTGGTGTTCATGCAATCTTGTGCTTAAGTGTTTGCCCGTTTCACCAACATACCTCGCATCACAGCTTTGGCGTGGTATGCTGTAAACTACTGCTGATTGCTCTGTCATTGGTAGCGGTTCTTTGGGCCTCATAGTTCATGGAACGGAATGTATTTTGAAGCGGGCCAACGGGACAGTCGAGCAAAACCAAGCATGGCAGACAACGGACACTAGAGAAAAAGAAGAGAGTAGCCGGCCGGAGGCCACGTAACAGGCGTGGAACACCAACTCACCACCACGCTCACGAGGCTGAAATTAACTCACGCGGCCGTCGATGACTGATCAGTCCGTTGGCTGACGAGGGACAGGCCACCATTCACGCTGACTTCCAACAAATACGACGGCAGCAACAGGTATTTATGTCACGCGAGGGGAGAGATTAAACCTGATCAGCAGCAAACAGGGAGGTCAAAGTTCATACTCCGAGCAGGGATATAATACCAGGTAGGCGTCAAGGCTGAAAACGTCAAGACAAGCAGAACTCTGATGATTGAAACGAGGGGGTTTCCGAGACGTCAGTCAAAACACATTCCGGTCCATGAACTCGTCCCTTCTTCTTCGTCTTCTTCGGGGGATGATGAGCTCGATAAGATATCTGGACCTCGAATCTTCACTCATATCAACGGAAGAAGAAGCCTTCACCGAGAGATGTTTACTAGGTGTCTGACGTTTCGAGTAGTTGTTTCGTCTGCCCATCTTCAGAGACTGGAGAGTCATCCTCACTGCTCAAATTATATGCCACTCTTTCCTTTGTGCCTGTTGGACCGCCTGTCTGGCTGTGTCGGATTCGCATCTCGCCGTAGCCCCTATCGCCATCGCAGCCCCCACTAACAGTCTGTGTGTTTTGGTCGGCTGGCTTTTCACCCCGGCTTGTTCCACCTCCGTCCTCGTTGGTCGCGGAGATTATTAGCGGCCCCGATCGTTCTACGCCCTGATGGTCTCCTGTCAAAAGATTTCGTCAAATCACATAGGGGGCCGGCAAATTAATGTGGCGGTTGACTGAGTGGTCAGTGGAAATCCAGGCTTCTTTTATCTGCCTGGACATGCGTTCCTCACCTCGGCCCACAGTTTCAACGGCATCAAAGTTGAAGACGAGGCCCATCTGCGCGGCCTGGGTTGCCACCTCTGACGTTGGGTCCAACCTTCGTACAGCCAACTTATTCTCGTGAATTCGCGTTTGCAGCTTTCGGCCGGTTTCCCCAACAGAGTTGCACATCCCGCAACCACGCTGAAGTCGGTAGACAATGGCTAACTTCTCCTGCTTATGGATAGGGTCTTTTGGCCGCATCATTCGTTTACGGATTGTTGAGGTAGGTCTGTGGGCAACTCCTATTCCGGCACGAATGATCTAGCCACGGTTTCCGAGACCCCTTTCATATACGGAATACTCCGCCATGATTTTGGCTGGCAAGGCTCTTCGTTCTGCTTTTTTGTGGTATTCGATTCCGTTCCATGAAGGCTCGCGGGTGGCCGTTGGCTCACGGAGAACTTTAATCTCGCTCCGTTTGGTGGCTGGCGTGCTGCAGTGATTTTCAACTCGTTGATATAGCGTACGTACACAACTTCGCTTGTTACAGCGGATTTTTGCTATTGTAACTCAGTATTTGCACAGTATTCTTCGGATTTCGGTAGACTGACGTTGACATTTTGCCATCCGGTTAGCGGCAGACTAGAATATATAAGCACGAAAGTCTACCCGTTACTTCCTCTTCCTTTGTGGACTGCAGGTTTGGTAAAAGCAAGCTCAAGCGCTCTTTGTAGTGGATGATTATATTCCGGTCAATGATGACGAAGGTATCGTCAACGTAGCTTGCCCGAAATTCGGATTAGTATTCTTCGAACAGCTATCTCTCGAGTTTTTGCAGAACCACCTCGAAAATGAGCCCAGAGATTGGGGACCCCATTGGGGTACCCATGATTTGCTCATATGCGATCCCTTCGAAGGTAAAGAATGTCTTGAGGCAATAATCCATGAGTTCTATGAGATCTTGAGTTGTGGGCTGACCCTCGCTGTCATCGTAATTTTGACGCAAGAGGTCACCGAGTGTTTTGACGGCAAGAGCCTGTGGTATGGACGTGAAGAGTGAGGTAACATCAAATGACACCATCCTCAGAGGTCAGTTCAATTGTGACCGTCTTTATTTTCTCGATGAATTGTTCTGCCGAGTGAACTATTGTTTTTGAGCCTGTTGTGAGGAAGTTCAACTCGTGGAATAACCATTTGGCAAGCCCGTACGTGGACGTGCCTCGGAGGGAGACTATCGGCCGTAGGATAACGCCAGATTTCTGAGCACCTTCGTTATAAGTGACTTTAAACTGGCGGCGTCGCTGACGTTGTAGGACTCTCGATCGTTGAGGAAAATGCGGATTTTGCTTCGATAGTCCTCCTTGTCTAGTACAACCGTTGAACGGCCTTTTTCAGCAGGCAAGTTGCATCAATGAGTAGAATAACCTGATCAAATACTTAATCGACCGACCGAGAATATAGGTCAGACGAAAATTGGCAGCTTACACACAACTATTATGGCATTCTATACAATCTGTCTCGCTGATCGATAGTGGATAAAAGCGCCCATGTAATAGAAGTCACGATCCTCCGACGTCATTGGGTCCTTCAGGCAGGACCACAGCTCCCGACCGACTCCCTTCATCTCGTCCCCCTCCTGAATGCGTGCGAGGGTGAGATATCCGGGGTACACTCCCCATGCAAGCTAATCTAGCGATCTTCCTTCCCCCCTCATTCTGTGCGGCTAGCTGCAACCTCAAAGGACAACCCATCATTCGTTGTGACAGCGAAAAAAGCACAGGGGTGTGAGACCAAAGAAGGAAAAAAGAAATAAAAAGGGACAGAGGAGAAGGTTGGAGCCCCAATTGGTGGTTTCTGACCGAGGAAGGGGTGATAGACATTTTCAAATGCTCGCCAACGGATCTAAGATGTTCTCTTAGTCCGTTTGATGTTTAAGACCTTTTGGCACTTATGCAGACTTCAAGCAACATCCATACAAATACAGAAATAAGTACCTAACGATAGGCAGACGATTGACCGGTATCTCCACAATATCTGGCAATGTGCGAAGGTCAGCACTTGAACGAAGCCAGTTGGCATCAAGCGGTCCTATTACCAATGGGCTGACGGGGGTAGGGGATGGGGAGTTGAGAGAACACTTCCGCAACCGCTGAAGAGAGCTTGCCAGCGTCGTTGAGGGTGGTGGCGTTGGTTGGTCCGACGGGCAGGCACACGATACTGCCTTCAGAGTCTCAACATATTTTTCCACATGGGACTCGTCCAAATATTGATTCCAACCGTTCAGAAGGGAGAAAAGGAGGCTGTATGGCGGGGGAAGGGAAGGAAAGGAAAGGCAGTCACAAAAAAATAGTGCGCAAAAATACGGTTGCAGGGGGAAAACGAGGAACTTTCCGTACCCAATGAGAAGCGTGCACTGGTCCCAGGACGCATCCTTTAGGTTCTCCTGTTCCGTCGTGATATAGGCACACAGTCTGTCAGCAGTGTTAGCAAGTATCTCCTTCTGGAGAGCGGGCCAACCAAGGATTATGGGGCTTACAGAGAGACTGGAAGAACATGTAACTAGGGTCGCCGCACCAGCGGCCCTGTGTCGGGGGATGGTCTCCATGAGGCGACACTCAAACACCACTCTGTCGCGTGCTCGACGCACGGTCAGAGGCGAGGAACCGAGCTGATAGGCCAGAAGACAGTGCTGATTGGAGAGGAACTGTACATTCTTGGATTTGATGTAGGCCATGCAACTCGCAGGTGGCCGCAGCAGGGCAGCAGCCCGGTGTTGTTGCATTCGCCGCAGGTGCAGCTGATTGCTCTCCAGCATGAAGGACAGAAAAGCCGCCTTTCGGTGCAATCGCATGCGACGGTAAAACTGGGAAAGTGTGTGGATCCGCTCAAAGAGGAAGGTGTCCTAAATGGACAAACGAAAATGAGTGTGCATGAACAGGGGGCGCGCGGACGGCGGAGAACGGGGAGGGTCGTGGTGCAAACAAGGATAAGTCGCACCCATAATGACGCCAATGTACACCAAGACCGAGCAGTGGAGCCCAAGGAAGGGTTTCAGTAACTTTCATGTGAGAATCCTTAGGTTAAACTGAAATTAAAAAGACATCTAAAGAAGATACAAACAAAAAGAGAGGGTGCCTTTGCAAAAACACAGAGCCGCGAAGTAACTTACATCCTCAAACAACTGTGTAATGTCGAAAGTACAAACACTACTAGGAATTTGACGAATTAATCTTCCATCAAAGTGATAGTATTGCTTATTATTTATAGTAGAATAGGAAGTATATCGGAAGGGCTTTTATGGGGCATTGCAAAGAGCATAGTTCTGGTCAATGATTATCAGTTTTGTTTGCAAAAAAGCAAGTAGAACAGCCCGTGGAGAAGTGGTGGAGAGCAGGGCAAGATGGATTAGAGGATTCATTGCTAGGTTATTTGCCGTCATTAGCCAGCCGCATTCCAAAATATGTGGAGGAAGACACGTGAACTGGAACCCCGATTGAGCCAACATTGAAGCTAATTTCTCCGTCAGGTGCGCCACAGACTCAAATAATCGTCTGCGATCGTTGCATTCTGAAATCATGACATATACATAGGGGCTAGTGTTAGTCTACAGACAGATCAGCCGGAAGTAAAGCTACGTGAAAAAAAAGTTAAAACCCGAGTCTGAGTTGCGTCAGTAAGCTGGTCTGAGGAAGGTCAACCAGGGTGTCAGGAAAATTACCCCTTTCAAGGTTCCACGGGAGCTGTTAGAATAGCATTTATCGCTGGCGTGTTGATTTTAGCCGATCCAACGCTTGTCAGACTCAATTTCCAAATCCAACTATTTGACCGGACAATTTTTCGAAAGTTAACTTTGAAGCAACCGACCTTGCAGGCACTCCAATTACATTGATTGCATGCTTGTTACAGCTAAGAACGTCAATAGAAGCAGTTGTTAAATTTAAGTTACTGCCACATGCCACTTACTTCTTTGTCGTTTATGTCGTCAAAACAATTCTAAATCACCGGGTTGGCAAATTAAATTGGCATTACGGTTTTGTGCATGTCCGCCCAAAAATGACGATGCATGTAACCGACCAGATGGCAAGCGGTCCGGAAAATCGCCGGACGCACAAATAAATCTATTAACTTACACCTTGGGGTACCATCTCCTGTGCAAGCGCATCAATCAGTTTCGTTGCTGCTTGTGTATCCTGTGATGGCATAAAAGAGGGCATGAAAGGATAGTTGCATAGGCTGCGCATATTATATGACAATGAAAAGTAATAGGAAAGGCTAGCAGCGACAAAAAGGACGACCTTTGAGGTCAGCCACCGTGCTCAAAGCCACTTCCAGTCAGCTTGATCCGATGATGTCCCAGATATAAGGTGAATATTAGTGGAGCGAGTGAAGGGGGTGTTTAGCAAGTCCTCCGCGGCATGAGCCAACATGGGTGCGGGAAGCATTACCATAGAATTGCACCCATCTTCAACATCAATTCCTGCTGAAAATGTCCATTTTCGATGGCGACAGTAAATTTATTCCATGCTGATGACAGTGGATTGGGAAAATAACTGGCCTGCTTTAACAGCAAGAAAACTGTAAATCGGTTTAAGGTAACAATTCTAGCGACTCCAGTGCAAAGGCCAGGGCGTAGGATTCACATGTCAGTACAGCGCGAATTTGGATTGCCTTCATCATGCAATATACAAGTCAGCCAGGACTTCTGGAAACATGTTTCGCACCACGGAAGAACAGTCAAAATACGTCCGGCAAGACACAAGCTCAACAAGTTATCCAGTATTTGTATGCAAAGTCAGTCATGCAGCGTGGAGTGCCTGAGGTATATGTATAGCGTGAAAAATGCCTCCTCTCCGTAGAACATTGACTTCTAGCCGAACTGCACATGGTGTTAACAACAAATGTGAAAAAGACCGGCAAAAACGAACGAAACCAGAGAGAATATTCCTGGGTTATTTGTCGTAATTGGTGGCTTATTCACTAATGCAGGCAGACACGGATTAATATTAAAAACTGAGTAGGTTGATAATCGGCATCTTGAGTTAAATGAACTACGACAGCGTCCCGGGTTAACGCCCCTGTAGACGGCAACGGTAAATACTCCAAGCCACATAAGAATGACCTACACAGGTAAAGCTCTATTTTCGAATGGAATAGGGACGTTATTTTTGCTCTAGAGGTGCGACATAAAGCCCGCGTAGGAGGTCACTCAATTGCAAGCAATCGGTAACCGCACTTCCTTCAAGGAATCAGGATATATCTGCGTACGTCAACTCTCGTGGCTTTCGATATCAACTGCGTAAAAAAAAACGGTGTTTAAAATAAAGAATTAGGGCAACGTAAGAGCAATAAATATTGTTTAATAATTTTAGAAGTGGTTACGAAGTTAAGGAATTACCTTGGTGGAGACCAGGTAGTCCACAACTTTGTAGTGAGTTTCAATTACGATCCGTGGAAGAATGCTCGCCTAATGCATCAGAAAGAAAATATCATGAGTCAAAAAGCAGTGAGAGATAAAAGAGCAGGACAGAAGGCGTACAAAATTGCACTTTACGATTACTGTTAAGTTGTTCACAACTCAATTTTAATCAACTGCCCAAGAAGATTCTGAAATCCCTTGTTAGCAACTAGAAAAATAGAACACTTTAGGGAAAAAAGACAATTCAATGCAAGATGATTTCCTGCCTTAATAACTAACGTATGCCATGCATGCATGCTCTCACGTGTTCTTATGTCTGCGAGCACTAATCTACGTGAGGAATGTTTACGAAGTCTTGGTTAACTTGAAGATCGATCATTTGCCCATAAAATCGTCAGGCAAGCTGTACAGACTTACTTGCTTGAAAGAAAGTAATGTTGAATACAGCCTAAACATACATTTTATAAAAGTTAAATTTTCCCGAAACCTCAATAACATCACAGACGACGATTTTTTCTTAATCAAACCGGCAGTCTCGTCATTAACCAATACAGTAGAACCCAACGTGGCATAGTGTGTCATGTCGACGAAATAACGAGTTTAAAGTAGGATATATGATAGAACTGCATGGTCTAATCAGTTTGTACGTTATTTGAAGACGAAATCGGTGCTGCGTTAGCCACCTGTGAGAGACATAAAAACTTATAGGGATATTATCTGGCATACTCATGCTAATCTACCAGGGTGTACAGTTAAGCAAAGGTGACATACCAAAGTAAACAGAACAAGAGCTTTTTAAAAGCATCTCTGAAAGTTCTTAAATTCCGTTGAGGAAGGGCATACCCGTGGACAAAATGTCCACGCTCCTTGACTTTAGGAAAAAAATGTTAGGGAATTCAGTTCTTACTTTTTAAATATTATATTAAGCGTTTTTTTCAAAAAACATCTTAATTTAATTGGTAGCATATTAATTGCAAACTGTTTGTGTTAGCATAAATTTTCTTCTGCAATGACTCGCCTCTCTAACTCGGCCTAAAAAGCAGCCGATGCCGTCAAATACCGAAAAAAAAATTTTCACCGACGAGAAGCTCGACTTTCAACTGCTTTCATAATCAATTTTAACAGCGCGATGGCGACGCTCGCTAACCACTCGACAACCTCATCGCGGCGGCGAGCGCTCTCTCAAATTAATATGCACGCTATTGACAACACTGCCATTTGTGGAGGCTGTCATAAACTGTCCATGAAGCTAAACCAGCTCGAGGATGAGATAAGACAAATACAATCTGCGCTAAAAGGCACCTCTAAAGCAGTAGATGCCACTCAGGAGTCCACTGAACGACTTACCAGAAGCAAAACCATCGATACCCGATCAAAGGGTATCCCAACAACAACTTTGACAGCTGCTTCGGCTACCGAACAACAAGTACCAACGGCACAGGACAAAAATAGTCCGCCTAAAACAAAAAAGCCGTCCAAACCGCAAAACTGACACCAAGAAGGAAAAAGCCAATGGACAAACGACTTCGAAAGATTCCTCAAAAAAGCTAGAACACGGGGCTTTGACCATTGCCTTGTCCTCCACAGGAAGTACTGAGATTCTAACGCCAAGCACAAGCAGTGGAATCGATTCCCCAACCGAAAATACCACCTGCGATTCAAAATCGTCAAACCCGTGTAATTCGCCGAATCGAAAAAAAAACGGATCAAAGCCAACGCATAGCCAATCAGCATCCCCTCCATCATCACCAGTGCGCAACGTGAAACCTTCCTACCAGATAGAGGAAGACAGCGTCGTAGTTACAAAAAATTCCACGGACAGAAAAAAAGCTTCATAATACAGGGACTACCTGAATCAACAGCTGCGACTCCAGTAGACCGATATTCTGAAGACATGAACCACTTTCGGAAAACTTCTGAACAATATGCTGGAACCTAATACGTCGATTGAACTGGAAAAAGCCTTCCGCCTTGGAAAACGGCCCGAAATCCAATCCGAATCAACACGTCCTAGGCCTCTAAAAGTTATCTTGACCAGTAGCCAGGAAGCCAGTCTCATTCTGTCGAGGCGCTTTAAGTTACAAAACTCAACCCTGGAATTTTTTTTCAACAGGACTTCTCACCTGCAGAGCGGAACAAACGCCATCAACTTGTCATCGAACTAAGACGGCGGCTCAGCGAGGGGGAAACAAACTTGGTTATTTACAACAACCAAGTGATCCATCGTCCATTATTCTCCCCCTGGAGAGGCCCGTTCCGGATTACCACGCAGTTGGCCCAGTAAACAGGGGCTCGCGCCCGACTGTTAGCACTTTCCGAGCAAACCGAAAACTAACATTCATGTACACCAATGCACAGAGTATATTATCGAAGCTCGACGAGCTTAAGATTCATGTCTGCGATCTATCTCCAGATATAATTTCTGTAACAGAAACTTGGTTGTCCCAACACGTAGACGACCGAGAGGTAAATATGGCTGGCTACGAACTTTTTAGAAAAGACAAGAAAGAGCGTCAAGGAGGTGGCGTACTCACATACGTGAAAAGCGAAATTACAGTTTTAGACAAAACTTATAAACTCGCGTCTACTTCCGAGGCGATATGGCTATCCGTAAAAGTGCCAGGTACATCAAGTCTAGATGTCCTGACAGTCTACCGCCCACCGAGAAGAGACCCCGTAGCCGATGCTTACCTGATAGAGGAGCTTGAAAAGATTGATACACGGTTGGATATCCTGATCATGGGTGACTTCAATGCGCCTCACATCGACTGGAGCTCGACCTGTGCACATAGTTCTGATCTAGCCTTCGACGGTTGTTTTCTGAGCACGACACTAAAGCTACGTCTCACACAGCACGTCACTTTTCCAACCAGGGTGTGCGAAGGACAACAGGCCAATTACCTGGACCTAGTTCTCACGAAGTCGCACGACAGCATCGACGAAGTGTCGTGTCTACCGCCGCTAGGCAAAAGTGACCACGTGATACTGCGATGGGAGTACTCACTATTTTCTATACCAGCAAGACCCACAACAATCAGAAGGAATATATGGCAAGGCGATTTCGGTGGAATGAGGGCCGAACTCCTGCGCACTCAGTGGGAACCTTTATTCTTTGGAAACATAACCGAGGACTGGGAAACGTTCCGGGACATAATGCACAGGCTCATCGAAAATCACTGTCCGATTTTGAGAAAAAGGTTAACCAACAGACCGCGATGGCTTACGTAGGCCTTAAAAATCGAAGTTAACAAAAAGCGGAGATTGTGGAAAAATCGCTTACGGACGGAACTCCTGCATCTCTAAATGCGTACAAAATGCAGAGAAATTGGGTCAAGGGCCATATTTTTAGAACAAGACAGGCTTTCGAAGTGGACCTGCTGAACCGGGCCACCGTGAACCCGAAACTGTTTTACGGTTACCTCAGGCAGAATACACGGAACAAGGATCCAATACCCTTGCTGAGGACCGCCGAGGGCATAGACCTCACTGAAGACGGTGCGAAGGCTAATCATTTTTCGGAATTTTTCCAGTCGGTTTTCACAAAGGAAACGAGATACGATCACCCAACCGATGGCTTCGAAGTGGATACAATAGTCGAGACTGTTAATTTTACCGAGACTACTGTCCTCAAGGAACTTTTGGGGTTAAAGGAATCTAAGTCTCCGGGTCCCGATGAAGTACCTGCCAAGCTGTTGAAAGAGCTCGCGAGAGAGTTGGCAAAACCACTCTCTACGCTTTTCCAAGCATCCTTCAAGACCGGAAGTCTACCAGCCGACTGGAAATCCGCATGGATTACGCCGCTTTATAAGGGTGGAAGCCGGGTCTCTGCTAACAATTATCGACCGGTCAGCCTAACTTCAGTTTGCTGCAAAATCATGGAAAAAATAATTAAGCAACAACTAATGCAGTTCTTCGAACATAACAATCTGCTATCCGAAGCCCAGCACGGTTTCCGTAGAGGTAGATCCTGCGTCACGCATTTGCTCTACTGTTTAGAACGTTTGACTGAAGCGGTCGATAGTGGAAATACGGTGCACGCAGTCTATATAGACTTCAAAAAGGCTTTTGATAGCGTGCCGCACCACCGCCTTCTTTATAAACTCAACCGCATAGGCGTAAGAGGTAGACTTCTGACATGGATAGAAAACTTCTTAACTGGCCGCTCACAAACTGTGCATATCAGTGACAAACAGTCGACTAAAGTTGAGGTTGAGAGTGGTGTTCCCCGAGGCTCTGTTCTCGGCCCTATACTGTTCATTGTCTACATCAAAGATTGTGCCAACGAACTGGACTGCGATATTGCCATGTTTGCCGATAATCTCAAACTTTGGCGCGTCATTCAAACTGCGGCTGATGAAGAGAACTTGCAGGCAAACTTAAATCGACTCCAGAAATGGTCCAATGACTGGCTCTTGCCGTTTAATGAGAGCAAGTGCAACATCATACGAGTCGGGAAAAGCAATCCTTCGAACCGTACGGTTTACAGTCTGAATGGCATTCCATTGAAAAGAAGTGGATGTCCAAAAGGACCTTTGGAGTCTGGATCACGCCTTCGCTTAAAACCCTCCCTACATTGCGCAAAGGTAGCGAAGTCAGCCATGTCGATTCTGTACCTCGTTAAACGAGCTTTTGCAGCCTTCACTACCGACTGCTTCGCTAAAGTCTTCGGAACATTCGTGCGGCCACAGTTGGAGTCCGCTATCCAAGCTTGGAGACTCCTGGGCGGCGAAGGACATCAACATCCTCTAAAAGGTCCAAAAGGCGAGCAACCAAACTTGTCCTTGGACATGGCTCACTGCCTTATGAAACACGGCTGTCGAGTCTCAATCTCTTTCCCTTGCACTATAGACAGATTCGGGGGGGACCTGATACTAACATTCCGCATACTACGCATCCAGGACTGTTGTCTCGTGCCAGGGATTTCTTCGAGTTAGCAAAAACAACGAACTTGAGAGGTCATCCCTCTCAAATTACGTGTGACTGGAGCAAGGATAGACACTCGGAAGTACTTCTACTCCAAAAAGAGTAGTCGAAGCTTGGAATAGTCTTCCCTCTGGATGTTGTACTGTCGGACTCCTTGGAGGTTTTTAAGCGAAAGTTAGATCGATATAATGGTGCGAGCTACAACACTAACTGAAAGCTGCAAGTGTGACGTCAGAAAGTAAGGCATTTATGACACTACTAGTTATATTTGAGTAACATTTCCTTTGTTTGTTATTTTTCGTTCGAGGGCTTGCATTCTCCCATTATTCCCATGCTGGGGTCCTCGAGGTCTTCGATGCTTAACTTATTTTACACACCTTGGTGACACCGTGAGTATTCGCATCAGCTGGACCTGGCGACCGTCGTCCATGAGGTGTATGAACGTTATCCCCCTGGTTCGAACCGCAATGGACCGAGGATGATCTGGACATCTATTTCAGCCTTTGAAATCCCTCATCGGACGCTGCAATCAGCAATGGAGCATCATGTGACCTCCGAAATAACCCCCGTTGGACCCCCTCCCAAGGGCGACAGTTTTTTTCTCCCTAAATATCACCGGGAGTTTTTCACTGTCTGCTCTTTTTCAACTTTGTTCCACTCTGTTGGCCTCGCCAACATATCAAAGATACTATTTTTTGATACCACAACTCGCATGTACAAATAGGGAACTCAAAGGTGACTCACCTACATCTCCCTCAAATATACTGATACTGATATATATATATATATATATATATATGATAGTGTGGGGCTCACCGATCTGCTTAAGGAACATACATGTTCCGTTGTGCCCTGGAGCTCAGACTAGAGCCCTCGCAGGCGGTCGCATAGCGACGTGTAGCATATATATATATATATATATATATATATATATATATATATATATATATATATATATATGAAAAAGAGGAGAGGTTCTTCGGAAAATGCGAGTTGTACTCGTGAATTTTCGAGCTGGTCACACCAACCCGTCGTCAGACGAAATAAATAAAAGTGAGTGTTAGAATGTCGCACTAGACAGGCTGGCGTGACAGGACCGACAGACCATTGGCTTGTAAAAGGTGAGTCATGTTAGATTGTGAGCTAGGGGAAGGGGAGGTGGAACAACTGCGGGTCCCGGTGCTGTAGGGGGAGGGTGGATGGTGGATCAGTTGGATTCCGGGTGGCTGGGTTTCCGGTAGTTGATGTAGCATTTAGACGGGGGGCGGTGAGTCGTAAACGTAGACCCTCATAATGGATGTCCAGGTCAACATGGCGGTTGATACTGCCCGCACAGAGTACCAGGCCTCGAGGAATTCCCTCGCTCCTTTTGTGTTAGCCATGGCGACGACCTCAGTTTCATCCCAATTGAATCGATGGTCGCACTCGAGTGCGTGCGCAAAAGACGAGGGACAAAGGGTCTCGGCGGCGGACGGCTAGTTTGTGTTCATTAATGCATGTGCCCAGGCGTCGACCCGTATGCCCAATATATACACAAGAGCAATTTGCGCACGGGATGCGATAAATTACGTTGGTTTGTTGATTTTTGGGGATGGGATCCTTTATTCGGGATAGTGTGGTGCGAAGTGAGGATGCTGGCTTATGAGCGACGTGTATACCAAGGCGATTAAACTGCCGAGCGATTACCTCAGAGGCCCCCTTCATATAAGGCAGGGAGTAGAATTTTCGTGCCGCAATTTCTCCGTTTGGGATGGGGCCTTGCGGTTGTGCCTGGTGCCTGAGGCAGTTCTTTACAAAACTAACCGGATACCCGTTACACCGAAACAACCGATATAGGTAAGCGAGCTCTTTTTTAAGGATATCATCGCTGTTGCAGTAACGGTATGCCCGGTGGAAAAGAGTTCGGACACAGCTTCTTTTTTGTGAGCTGCTGGGTGGTTGCTTCCATAGTTGAGGATAATCTCAGCATTAGATCCTTTCCTATGGACGCTTGTGGCGAGATTACCATCATGTAGATTTTGGATTTTAACGTCCAGAAATGGCAGGCTGTCTCCTACTGCCTCTTCGCGAGTGAACTGTATGGCTGGGAAAACACCATTCAGCCTCTGATGCAGTTGCTCAACTTCGCAATTCTTTATTACGACAAAGGTGTCATCTACATATCGAAGCCAGATTTGGGCTTGAGAGTTTGGAAAACCTCTTCTTCTAGTCGTTGTAAAACCAATTCGGCGAGTAGTCCTGATATCGGCGAGCCCATCGGGGTGCCCTTTACCTGTTGGTAGTACTTATTGTCGAATTGACAGTAGTTCCTAAGGCAGAGTTTGAGCAGTTCTATAATATGCTGCGTTGGAATTTCAACGGGATTGTTTTGTAGGCGTTGAGCTACGCATTCAATTGCCAAGTCATGCGGTATGGAAGAAAACAGGGCAACGACATCGAAAGACAATATGCATTCATCAGTACTTACTTTGAGGCCTTTGATCCTTTGGAGGAATGCATGAGAGTTGTTAATGCTGTATTCGGATCCATGCGTTAGCTGCTTCAGGTGCCTGTACAACCACTTAGCTATGTTGTACGTAGGTGATCCGATCAGTGGCACTATTATCCTCAGTGGGACATCCGGTTTGTGCACTTTCGGTAGACCTTATGCGCGTGCGATACGGGGATCTCCGAGGGTCATAAACTTTGAGTCAGCCGAACTTATGACTTTCAGGCGAGCGAGCTCATTGGCCTTTTTCTTAATGGCTGCGGCTTGCTTTTTGTCGGGTCTTCGGCAAGAAGAGTGTAAGCCTCAATATCACTGAAGATGTTATTCGCCTTATTGACTTAGTCATCTTTATCCATGATAACAGTAGCACCACCTTTGTCAGCGGGAACAACGACAATATTTTCATCCGATTTTAGTTATCGTAATCCTTGCGCTTCGTCGGCAGGTAGGGTTTGCTGACGTCTTTTTTGCCGGAGGATACCGGTAGCACAGCTGCGTATGTCCGCGCGCATGTCATCTGGAAGGGCAGAAGTCAGTAGAATGGATTCAAGGCCGGCTAGGAAGTTGGTAGGTGTAGTATCCATGGGATTGAATCCTAATCCCTTCGATAGGAGGTTGAATTCAGCAGGCGAGAGATTCCTTTTTAGAAAGGTTAACAACTCGAGTGGCCATGTTCTTTTTGGTAGTAGGGCGGACCAGAGATTGAAGTTTATCCTGGAGATCAAGGCTCTTCTTCATTCTCGCATCCTTGACGGTGGCGTCAATTCTTTTTCTGTACATTATCGAATACGTCTTCAGGTAGGGCTGAAGTGCATTGAGATTTGACGTCAGTAATTATTGCCGCGAATCTGTGAAGACGGTTGTGCACGTCAGATATTATAGCACTAAAAAAACGCGCCATCCGTATTTGCAAGCAAGTGATCTGCCAGTCTCATTCGGTAACGTCGGTTTGAAGCGAAGCGATTTCGGTAACACACTGTGATCGCGACAGCGATGGAGAAAGGTTAGTTGTTCGAAGGTCGTCGCCTGTCTCTGTGCGAATTTCTCCCAACGTCTGGTAAGAATAAGCGTTTGACGTCAAATCTCAATGCACTTCAGCCCTACCTGAAGACGTATTCGATAATGTACAGAAAAGAATTGACGCCACCGTCAAGGATGCGAGAATGAAGAAGAGCCTTGATCTCCAGGATAAACTTCAATCTCTGGTCCGCCCTACTACCAAAAAGAACATGGCCACTCGAGTTGTTAACCTTTCTAAAAGGAATCTCTCGCCTGCTGAATTCAACCTCCTATCGAAGGGATTAGGATTCAATCCCATGGATACTACACCTACCAACTTCCTAGCCGGCCTTTGAATCCATTCTACTGACTTCTGCCCTTCCAGATGACATGCGCGCGGACATACGCAGCTGTGCTACCGGTATCCTCCGGCAAAAAAGACGTCAGCAAACCCTACCTGCCGACGAAGCGCAAGGATTACGATAACTAAAATCGGATGAAAATATTGTCGTTGTTCCCGCTGACAAAGGTGGTGCTACTGTTATCATGGATAAAGATGACTACGTCAATAAGGCGAATAACATCTTCAGTGATATTGAGGCTTACACTCTTCTTGCCGAAGACCCGACAAAAAGCAAGCCGCAGCCATTAAGAAAAAAAGGCCAATGAGCTCGCTCGCCTGAAAGTCATAAGTTCGGCTGACTCAAAGTTTATGACCCTCGGAGATCCCCGTATCGCACGCGCATACGGTCTACCGAAAGTGCACAAACCGGATGTCCCACTGAGGATAATAGTGCCACTGATCGGATCACCTACGTACAACATAGCTAAGTGGTTGTACAGGCACCTGAAGCAGCTAACGCATGGATCCGAATACAGCATTAACAACTCTCATGCATTCCTCCAAAGGATCAAAGGCCTCAAAGTAAGTACTGATGAATGCATATTGTCTTTCGATGTCGTTGCCCTGTTTTTCTTCCATACCGCATGACTTGGCAATTGAATGCGTAGCTCAACGCCTACAAAACAATCCCGTTGAAATTCCAACGCAGCATATTATAGAACTGCTCAAACTCTGCCTTAGGAACTACTGTCAATTCGACAATAAGTACTACCAACAGGTAAAGGGCACCCCTGATGGGCTCGCCGATATCAGGACTACTCGCCGAATTGGTTTTACAACGACTAGAAGAAGAGGTTTTCCAAACTCTCAAGCCCAAAATCTGGCTTCGATATGTAGATGACACCTTTGTCGTAATAAAGAATTGCGAAGTTGAGCAACTGCATCAGAGGCTGAATGGTGTTTTCCCAGCCATACAGTTCACTCGCGAAGAGGCAGTAGGAGACAGCCTGCCATTTCTGGACGTTAAAATCCAAAATCTACATGATGGTAATCTCGCCACAAGCGTCCATAGGAAAGGATCTAATGCTGAGATTATCCTCAACTATGGAAGCAACCACCCAGCAGCTCACAAAAGAAGCTGTGTCCGAACTCTTTTCCACCGGGCATACCGTTACTGCAACAGCGATGATATCCTTAAAAAAGAGCTCGCTTACCTATATCGGTTGTTTCGGTGTAACGGGTATCCGGTTAGTTTTGTAAAGAACTGCCTCAGGCACCAGGCACAACCGCAAGGCCCCATCCCAAACGGAGAAATTGCGGCACGAAAATTCTACTCCCTGCCTTATATGAAGGGGGCCTCTGAGGTAATCGCTCGGCAGTTTAATCGCCTTGGTATACACGTCGCTCATAAGCCAGCATCCTCACTTCGCACCACACTATCCCGAATAAAGGATCCCATCCCCAAAAAAATCAACAAACCAACGTAATTTATCGCATCCCGTGCGCAAATTGCTCTTGTGTACATATTGGGCATACGGGTCGACGCCTGGGCACACGCATTAATGAACACAAACTAGCCGTCCGCCGCCGAGACCCTTTGTCCCTCGTCTTTGCGCACGCACTCGAGTGCGACCATCGATTCAATTGGGATGAAACTGAGGTCGTCGCCATGGCCAACACAAAAAGGAGCGAGGGAATTCCTCGAGGCCTGGTACTCCTGTGCGGGCAGTATCAACCGCCATGTTGACCTGGACATCCATTATGAGGGTCTACGTTTACGACTCACCGCCCCCGTCTAAATGCTACATCAACTACCGGAAACCCAGCCACCCGGAATCCAACTGATCCACCATCCACCCTCCCCCTACAGCACCGGGACCCGCAGTTGTTCCACCTCCCCTTCCCCTAGCTCACAATCTAACATGACTCACCTTTTACAAGCCAATGGTCTGTCGGTCCTGTCACGCCAGCCTGTCTAGTGCGACATTCTAACACTCACTTTTATTTATTTCGTCTGACGACGGGTTGGTGTGACCAGCTCGAAAATTCACGAGTACAACTCGCATTTTCCGAAGAACCTCTCCTCTTTTCATTATATCATCTCGGAATGCATACTATCTCTGATCTACATATATATATATATATAAATTTAGGCAATCATAACATATTGACAGTGTCTCTTTTGGTAACTATGTAAGGTCAACAACAATAACGTGGTCGCTGATGCACGAGGGACGCCAGACTCGAAAGCAGAAAGGAAGACAGAACCGTTTGGAATGCAACTCTTGCTCATAGACCCAAAAGTTAATGCCCATGAATGCTTTTGCCACTTTAGGTCTGTGGAGAGAGTCTGAAATTTTTGGTTCGGTTCCGGTGAAAAAATCGCCACAAAATGCTCACTCGATCAAACTGCGCACGGTTATTCTGTGCTCATCCACAGTTTTCCCTCGCAAAATATGCCTTCAAAAGTAGACACTTGACTAACTTGTACATAGTGGTTCCGTAAACTGAGGGGAAATCGGACATGATCATGACAGGAGTTTTGCATCGAGTCAGTCGCACCCGACGTGTCTCACAACAAGGCGAAACTGGAAGTAGCCTGGTTCCTACGGTAGAAAAGAACAGGTCATCTGACTTTACTACACAACGCTGTGTGACTGCTGGTGGGGCTCGAAAGTGAGTCGTAAGGCATAACGGGACGAGTGCATCGCGGAACCCACTGGCCAGGCGCCCATCCGCCAATGTCAATATTCCTAATATCTAAACCGGCAAGACTACGCGCCCATGACTCCATGGTTAGAGTGTTAGACTTCTAACAAACAGATCGCGGGTTCGAGTCTCGGATGGTGCACCATTTGGGGCTGAGTATGGCTGGCTGTTAGATGTGCCGGTTATGCTGACAACACGTAGGATCAACTGCTGGAATGACCACTGACTGGTTATCTTGATGGTGAGGTTGTAACTCTAACCACGAAAATGATCTACATGGAAGAAAGCCCCAAAGTAGTCAAACTAAACGATATCAGCGACGGATGGTTGGTCAGTTACAGTGCAGTAGCTTCGTAGCTCAGGCGGATGTGCAATGCGGAAGTATGGTCGCGATTGGGACAGGTTGAAACTGAGTCCACGCTGCTGGAGGAAGTTTTGGTAGTTATGATGGGTGCCTGAATTTAAAGAGTCCGCAGTGATTATGCTGGTAGTGAAGGTAGTTTTCGGCGATGTGGGGAACGAGTTGCTTGTGTTAACAGTGAATTGTGCTCGAAGATGTCTAACGTGTTCGGAATGTCGGTTGACAATGTGATATGAGGGATAGGGTTCAGTGCTTGGATCGTTAGTCTATGGCACTCGAATCTTGCGGGCCTCTCATTTCGCTTTATCTAACGCTATTCGATCGGCTTAAAAGATGGCTGCTACAGTACTTATGACAGTGCATCATTTCCGTATTGGGATCTCCGAGGACGCAGTGTCGGTGAGCAGATTCTGGTGAGACCTTCCGAGTGCCTTGTACCGTCGCTTCGGTCTGCCTGCTTTGCGAGGAGCCGTACCGAAGTGACTGCTCTATAAGGGTTAGAGCTGTTTCAACTGAAAGGGCCGCTCCTTTCCAGGACCACAGTTTCTGCACTCTATTTCTGCCACCTCGCCTTGGGTATCCTACGGAGGCAGCAAACATGAAGAGGCCCGGCCACATCTTCAAGTTCGATGAGATCGAAGTTCTCGCGAGAATTGACAAGTGTGTGAGCCGCGAGTTGCTCCAGTCATAGTTCTCGTCCGGCCTGCAGTCAATTAACAAGTGTGATGACCTCGTCCTTTGTATTTGGCGCTGAAACTTTGCCTGTACCGAGTATATAGCCATGAGGGGAGGCCGTGTGCGAACGCTGCTGTCAGACTGGCAAAGACAAGGAGACTGGAATGGCCATTTCTGGCACATTAGCCACCATCAGCCATTCATACCGAACCCCAAGTGCTGCACTAGTCGAGGCTCGAATCTGCTACTGTTGATCAGAATTCCACCACTCTAACCGGTGAGCCACGGGTTCGTTGTCTCTCTGGTTTAGGTCAGGATTATTGACGCATTCGTTGATGAACGCTCACCGACCGCTAACAGAACTCACTCGTCCCGTTCTGCCTTGGGACTCACTCTCGAGTCCCACCAGCAGTCGCACAAGGCTTGTGTGTGCTTGTGTTGACATCAGCGAGTTAAATTGTTGAGTCATTATCCCGCCACTAATCAATGCCAGCGACGAAATTGTGGCAATCAAATACTCGGACGAGGAAAAACAAGGAATCATCGCACCATTCACGACCATGAGCGGTAGGTGTGTAGTTGTATTGCAGGTACATTCTATAAATGCCGCATCCCTTTGCATCTAGTTTCATTATCTGCGATCTGTCTCCAGTGCTGAGTTCGAGTGAGGTGTCGAAACTTCAGTCGAATAAAAGTCACCTTTCAGCGATCGTACCTCATTCGTTTGAGATTTAGCTTTCTTGCTGAGCTTTCATAGTCTGTTCATGTCTCCGTCCCGTAAAAACATCCATGATCATCCTTGGTGTTATGTTAAGGAGTATGACGCCGTGATTCCTGACGCATTGTTGTAGCTAGCCGAAAGCCTAACAGGTTTTGCGCATATTATGGGCGATCTCGTCGTCGATCC
The DNA here is from genome assembly GCA_017591395.1 of Schistocephalus solidus. Classification (NCBI taxonomy): domain Eukaryota; kingdom Metazoa; phylum Platyhelminthes; class Cestoda; order Diphyllobothriidea; family Diphyllobothriidae; genus Schistocephalus; species Schistocephalus solidus. Next base: position 41,505 of record WEDG01011479.1, read on the forward strand.
TGCCGGCTTTTGAAAGTGCTCTCCGAAAGCATGCCACTTTATTCCGTGGATCCTACCTATCGCACGCCATTATGGAACGCTACGCGTACATCCAACAAAACCTGGAAGGGACACGGTATGCAGAAGGTGTTCCGTTGTGTAGAACTGATAGTAGCGTGTTCATAAGTGCAGGCTTTTTTGTGAAAGCAGTTTGAACAACGTGACTTCTACGTAGCTCATGACTACTGAGCGGCATTGATAGAGCATCAACGGTTGAATTGGAGCATTTCAACAATGCAGACAGCTGGAGCAAACAAAAACGTGGAGTTGCATGGCATTCTGGGCGCCTGGTAACTTACAGATGCGATAGTAAAAAAACAGGGCCGATGTACCGTACCGCATGTTTCACGAGGCAAGTTTAATGCTGCCCTGGAAATTCTGCCACGGGGTTCAACCACGGCAAGTAACCACCCCGGAGCGCAGAGGAGGATAAGGTAGCCATAAGGCCAGCGCTTTCTAACCAAATTCCCTCGGAAATATTTTGATACAAATTCCGCAAACGTTTGCTTTTAACGCTAGCCACCTGTCGGTAAACTTTTGAGTGGTGGAATGATTAGGAAAACCCAAAATGGGGTTCTTATTAGCAGTTCAACCAGGCAAGGGCACCTTAGTGGAGGAGGCGAGGTTTAGCGGAGGGTAGGGCAGTATGTAAAAAAAAATTACACACACATACACATGAACGCTTGCATTATCTCTGCCCTGCTTTAATCAGCAGGAAAAACTGTGATCAGAGCTAAGAAGGGGCGCAAGGAAGATCTGAAAAAGGTCACCGGCGACATATCGACGAACGTTAGTTTTCGATCATTCATCATCAGGCCTAGATAGTAACAAATTACGGTAAAGCGGCGAAAGTTAAAAACAACAGGGAAAACATGTTAAAGTAATTATTTGTCGCACGCAGAGATTACCTTGCGATAGAGGTTAAGCGTCCGAAGAGCATGCGTCAGGAAGTCTATGAGGCGTTTAGGAATGGAGGCAGTCGTTTTCAGGACGGCCAGATCTAATCCATTTAGAGTTCCTTGAGGGGCGCACAAAAGCAGAAAAATGTAAGTGGAGACAATGAGGTTAATTTGTGGAATTATAATGATTTGCTGACGGTATAAACCTACCCGAAGGAGAAACCACAGACACACGAGAGGTGGGTAATTCTGACCTGACTTGAAGATTGGAAGGCAGTCCTTCAAGAGGTTGGGCGGAGACATTGAGACATTTTTTAAGCAGATATATGGCGGCTGCTGTCCCGATATAAGTCGCTTCAAAGTCGTAATATAGACAGTAAAGTATTTTTTTATGGCTTAAGGCAAAACAAGGCAAGTTCATAAAGCCTATAAAAAAAAAGATGGAGCTACAGAAAGTGGAAAGTGACTCCTTTCAGACCTACACATGCTTTGCCGGTTCAAAAAAGCAGGTTCACAGATGTCTCAAACCACCTTGCAATTCATAATTAGTACTCGGCGAATACATTAGGCAGACAATGATGTTGATGTGACTGCGAGATAAGTAAAAAAACAGAATTAACAACTACAAAGCCTCTAGAATGGCTTAAAAATTACCAGTGGTGCCTGTTGACTTTGGCTCCTTCTGTGTTAAACAGTTGTCTACCCGACGTCAAAAAACGCGACGACGCCATGTGGATGGGTAGATCTGGTTTGATGGCTGAGAAATCGCAAAACTTAACTGCTTTGTACCATGAAGGGGTAAGATTAATTAGACTAGTTAAACGGCGTGAAAGTTGCATAAAACCTGTGTGTTAAGAAGATCCATCAAATGAAAGGACAGAAACCCGTCTGGTAAAAGTAAGGAGAATTTCGCTAAATAAGCGATGTTCTGTCCACGAAAGAAATGACGCCTACACGATTATATGCGTCCTGTTGGATAAAGACTTGGTGATAGCGCGAATGGACCTGTGCAGTTAAAGTCGGAGCAGGGTACGACTAAGCTGTCCCTTTCTGGAGAACGAGAGAGTCTGGCATAAGTTCTGAGGGAACATGGATGGATACGTCCTTTGGTTGTAATGAGTAACGATATGGTTATATTTTGGTTACTAGGACATTAATTTGTTCTTATCCTTTACGCCATATCCGCATGACGGGTACGATGTAAAATCATATGCCATTTATACTTTAGTTTCGTGCAAAGGACACACTATGCACGAAAGGGGAAGGGGAGGGCAATTTCGAAACACATCGGAAATTAATCGGCTGAAAAAGCCGGTAAAAGGAATTTCAAAAGTTTTGAATTGAGAGCATAAGAATAACTGAATGTACTTAGAAGAACAAGGTGCGAAGGGACTGAATGTTTCACCTCATTGAATTTCGGTTGCCGATAAAATCGAAGAGGATGGTTCCAGGAAGCAGTTCAGAAGGAGATACGACCACTGAAACAAGACGTTTATTTGCCTAACACTGCGGATTCTCAACTAAGCCCATCATCAGCGGCTGTCTCTAATGGCGCGTTCGTGGAAAATCAAAAACATCAGGCCCATCAACTTCTTACTCCAGCAATCACTTCTTCTTCTTCTTCTTCTTCTTCTTTTTTCTTCTTCTTTGGAATTCAGTTTCGCAATCAGACTCCTCTTCCAGCTGGTGGCTGTGAACGTCAGTTGTAATGAAATAAATGACAGACAGGAAAACCCTGTCATCAGGGCGCACAGATTTGGCTTCGAAAAAGCCGACGATACCACAACAATCTCTAATTTCAACCACGGCTACGATTCTTTTAAAACATTACAACTTTGAAAATTTGAAAACTGTGAGCAAATGGAAGACAGCATGAATATCCTTGAATCCCAAGAAAAAAAAGAGTAAAGAGTTAAGAATCCTGCCAGTGGCGGACGTCACGACTCCGGTTACTAGGCAAAAACATGCAGATTCACAACACTTATACGGATTTTCAGCAGCTTTGGAATAGAGCGATTACAGCCATGGCGATGACTATCGGGTTATGGCCACACAGAGAACGGGGGACTAGGGCTCCTGCAACACGGGAATAGACGAAAATGTAATGGATAGATAGCCGTTTTCAGGAAACAAACGTAAAAAATCCACTTACGCCTTTAGCTCTTTTAAGTACACTAATAAAACGTAAAAACACGAGAGCGCAGATTAAAATATTAGAAATAAGCAGATGTAAACGAGAGGAAAAAAATTAAAAGTGAGAGCTTTGGTTATATATTCCAGGCGAACTGATCCAGTCCGCGATTACAAAGTATATTGAAGGAGAAAGTGTGAAGAATATATAGTTAAGTCCAACATTCATTGACAACTGAGATGGGCTAGCCCCTAATCCTAAATCTAATGCTAAAGCGCAACCCGAACCCCAGCTCTAATTCAGAAGCCCAGCACTGGGCCTGACTTTTAATCCTAACCCTAATCCTAAGTCTCCCACAAGGCTCCCTCGGTTCTGTCAGCATTTTTAAGCTGCCTCTGCTACTACTACTACTACTACTACTAGCCGCTATGCGGCTGCTAGCGGGGCTCGAGAGTGAGCCCCAAGGCAGAACGGGACGAGTGAGTTCCGGTGACGATCAGTGAGCGTTCATCAACGAATGTCCTAATCCCAAGCTTGAACATGAACTCCAATCTTAAGCCTAACTCATAACCCTAAAACTACACCGAGAGCTCATCCTCGAGGGAGGTGCGACGGGAAACGAGCGAAAGGAAATTGGGTAAAATGAAGCCTACCTAAATGAAAAAGGTAAGTATTTAATGGAAGTAAAGACCAGGTAAGGCCACACACCTAGGCACCTATCTAGGCAGATATGAGAGCACCATCCTGCCTGGATAAATCAAAGCATGGAAAAGTCCATCTCTAGCACTACTGTGGCTCGCTGGCTTGACAGCGGCCACGGGGTAAACGTCAAATCAACATTCCGAGACACTCCAAGTTCCTGGGTCATCAGATAATTATAAGTGCAGAGGCAGCGGACACACCATTAGCCGACCAAACCGCGTGCTAGCACAAAGCGTTTATACAGGCCCTAAGGCCCCCTATCCGAAGATGAAGCCAGCCTATCTGTCTTCACCTCAAGCCACGTCACGAAACAGACTTAGTTCATTCTCAGACCCCACTTCCCCTCCCCAAGCCATTGTGAGACTGTAACCCTTGACCTCTTGCTGTTAGGTCAAGGCTATTTAAATATTTGCTGCTCGACCTTCACTTACATTAGTGTATGGGCCTGTGGATGAATGATCGAATGTTCACCAAACTTTGCTTCTCAAAAAGAGTATTAAGGCACAGGAGTTTTGAATCGTTCCTTTATAAAGGTCCACGTCGCAGCCGTAGCTCGACATGTAATACAGGTAATTACAAGCGAAGCAAAGAAGTTCACATTTAAAGCCGCAGGGAAACTACCAATAAACCCTTGCCCTTCGGTGGGCCAAGTTTGAAATATCGATCACTGAGAGAACGAAAGTGATTCAGTGGAAGGAACTGTACTAAAAACACATGCATCATTTTCGATAATTAAAACTTCTTGCGCATGAATTTTTCCACGATACCTGTATGAACTCTTTAAAAAAATCCTGGGTTGGAGAATTCTGTCAAGTGCTCCCTGTCTAAGGCACATGGGGCTCTTTCTGAAGCAGTTTACAAGTTTTACCTTTTGAGCATTCTTTCGGCTAACATCTTTTGTGCGCAAAAGGTCTGATGATGAATGTAAGGTGCGTTTCACCGACAGAGCATGCATTCTATTTTTTAAAAATTCAACCTGCAACTACCTATGGACCTACTGTGCAGCTTGTTTTTCATTATGATGTTTATAAGATTAATTATTATCTAATTCAGCTGTTTCATCTAACTGCTGGTGTGGATATATATACCCTCTGAATTATCTTCTCACAAAGTGCCTTTTTGAGTAAATTATATGCTTAATAACCACACGTTCCCGCCTATAAAAGGCCTCCAGTAACACTATTCCCGAATTACAAGTGGCTTTTCGTTATAGCGTAGGGAGGAGGGTAAACATCTCTATAGAATAACATTAAAGGCCAAGACAAACGAGACTGGAATTGTCATTTCTGGCTTCTTAGCCGTTATTAGCCAACCATACCCAACCCGTTTTTGAAACGCCTGGGCGTCGAACCCTCAGCATGTCGGTTAGAATTCAAAGCACTAATGCTATTCTGCCTATACTAGTCGTTCTGCGGCTGCTGGTGGGGCTCGAGAGTGAGCCTCAAGGCCGAACGGGACGGGTGAGTCCCCGTAACGCGATGGATGAGCGCCCCCTATACATATCTGTTTCCAGTATAAGTTTTCAGCAAAGTCTACTAGACAAATTTCCTTTCGATTACCAATATTTTCAAGTTAGATCCCAGAAGGTCCAGAATTCATTGGTCGTTTTCCTGTTTGCTTGAAGTTCGAAATCCTACCCTCCCCCAATCTCCTTCTGGTCTGGGCCGCTCCACAACACAGACCTGAGCAAGAGAAACCACGTCCTCATAAAAAAGTTACGAAAAAAAATTGCTAACTGAAAAATATGACTGTAGTTTTTTGGGGAAAAAATAATGACGGCCCGACTTAGTGTCAAGAAGACAGTAAAACTGCCTTACCTGAAACCCAAAGATCAGGGGTCTTCGGTGTGAAATAGCTGATGGCTTGACAATAGCGTCGCAGGGCTGTCTGGTGCTTCCCCAACTGCAAGTAGATGTCGCCAACGAGTTTATTCGTTCGAGCCAATTTATCTCGCAGGTGCCTTCGTGAAGAAACAAAAAGTAGGACAAGGACGTAATATGTGACCCAACTCAGGGAAAAAGGATAGTTCAGCGAGTGATAGTAGGATTTTTATGGAAGGAACTAAATGAAGAGGGTTACCATGCAGTGCCGGGTTAGTAGGGTCGCACAATATTTTGTTGCCGCGACAAATATGTGGATTGCGAGATCCAGTGGCTATACCCCACGCCGACCAATATTAACGATATCATTCCTAGCTGACCTGACCCACTTTTATTCTGACCCTTGACGGGAGTAAGAATGCGGCCCACTCTGAAATCACCGCAGCGTCTAATAGTGGCCGCCTTGAACCGATACTTCGGTCCTCCTACCGCCAAAGAAATATTTTGTGACCTTCTAACCCGGCGACAAATGCTACCCTAAAAAACACAATGGATAGGGTTAGGGTTACGTTGGCATTTATTAGTGTAGTGTACTACACGATAACGGCCTTCTTTTTCTGCGAACCTGTGCGGAATAGCGTCTACTGCTGACCAACACCTTCTTCCGCCTTCCGACGCGGGAGAAGGCCACGTGGATGCACCCTCGGTCGCGGCGCTGGCATCTGCTGGACTATGTTCTCGTCGGGAGGCGAGATCGACTGGACGTGCTGGTGACCAAGGCGATCCGCGATGCCGATGGTTGGACAGATCACCACCTCGTCATCTCCAGAATGAGGCTCCGACTGCAACCCCGACGAAGGCCCCAAGGTAAGAGGCCGCCAGGTAAGTTAAATACTCTTTTGTTAAATTTGCCTTCTCACTGTTTTGATTTCAGCAACCAAATAACCGAGAAACTGGAGAACCTGCATGCTCCAGATAATAACGGCACCGTGAAAACACGATGGTGCCAACTGTGCAATCTCATCCAGTCCACCGCCCTCGAAGTCCTCGGACGCGCACGCCGTCAACACCAGGACTGGTTTGATGACAATGACGCCGACATCAGCAACTTACTCGCGGAGAAGAATGGACTACACAAAGCCTTCATGGACCTTCGGACTGATGCCACCAAAGCAGCCTTCTTCAGATGCCACTGCCTTGTACGGCAACAGCTGCGGGAGATGCAGGATGCCTGGATGATCCGAAAGGCTGAGGAAATCCAGGGGTATGCGGACCGCAATGAAATGAAAAACTTTCAAAGCCATCAAGGCCATCTACGGCCCGTGTATCAAGGTGACCGCACCGTTGCTCAGCTCTGACGGCACAACACTGCTGACAGAGAAATCGCAAATTCGGAAGCGCTGGGCCAAGCACTTCAGAAGTGTCCCTTAATTGTTCATCAGCCATCTCCGATACTGCCATTGGCCAGTTTCCTCAAGTGGCCACGAACATTGACCTGGATCTACCGACTTCCCTACCAGAAACCATCCGGGCCGTGCAGCAGATTTCCAGCGGTAAAGCACCGGGGTCTGACGCAATCCCACCGGAAGTGTACAAGCACGGTAGACCCCGGCTGATGGCAGAACTCACAACACACTTCCAGGAGATGTGGCGTCAAGGACAAGTTCCTCAGGATTTCCAAGAAGCGACCATCGTTCATCTGTACAAACGGAAGGGGAACCGGCAACTCTGTGATAATCACAGAGGCATCTCGTTGCTCAACATCGCCGGGAAGATCTTCGCCCGTATCCTTCTCAATCGACAATCAATGTACCTGATATAATCACGGTTTCCTAGAAACCGTGGCTTGGAGGTTGCCAATCTGACGCTTACACCAGACCACGCCGTCGGCCCAGTGTATGTGTGGTGTGTGTCGAGTGGCTGACCACTGGACTGGGAGTCAGACGGCGATGGCTCCTCCATATCCCCTGAGTAAGTAAATCCTGGTGCGTGCGTTATGGGGGCCAGGTCGTGCGCGCGAAGACGGGTACGCCGACCCATCAGTCAATGCGCCCACTCCCACATCAGACAACTGACTGGCTCTAATGGTGGTCTGATTGTGGGGATGGGGGGAGAGAGTGAGGTCAACAGCTCAGTGCATTTTCCTCACTATAAACAATCTGACATGCTTGAATCTATCACGGTGCGCTAAAAGCCGTGGCTTGGAAGGTTGCCAACTGACGGGATAATTCGGACCGCGTGGTCAGCCCAATGTGTGTTTTTGTGTGGAGTGGCTGACCGGCGGACTGAGAGTCAGGCTGCAATGGCTCCTTCTTAATAAGGCCTTTATGGCACTCCCAATCCATGGGATGCAAGCCAGGTGTGGTGGTACACCCAGGGGCGGCTCTGGTCGTACCAGCCACCTGCGCCCTCTTCTATCTCCGGTCATCTTGACTCTGTCATGACATCGGACTCAGGTGGGGAGGAGAGAGTGCGGTAGCCGCAGCGCAAGGCTACTATCACTTTAAACTAAATCACGCGCAAGCCACCGTCCCTGCAATACCCTTTCGTGGAGCATACGGTGGACCTCGTCGAAATCGACGGTCAAAATGTCGTATTACACTTTGAACGTTACTTTGTTCCCTGAGTTGGGTCACATATTATGTGCTTGCCAATAGTAGAAACAGAATGAAATAAAGTCCTTATTCTGCCTATGCAGAGGATAAAGTTCGGCTAGATACATTCGATGGGAATAGTGAAAGGCAACTGATCCCCGTTTTCTGGTGACCACAAGGGGCGTATGTAATTTGGCATAGGCTAGCGCATAGTTTTGCGAGGAAAAAAGGGAATTCTTGCGGGGGAGATTTGGATCTCATGTAGTAGAGAATTCATAATCAATCGGATGCTGGTCCTGCATCCCTCGAAATAAAATGCGATATTGTGACCGGGGCTGAGACGATTCGGACATGAACCATAGTAATTCAGTTAGATTGTATAGGCGGAAAATGGGCATCATCGAGCGTAATTGGACCAGTGACCTCGCTATGTGCTCTGCCGCCGGCTTGCAATCGTTCATATCAGATCTTTGCGAGACGTGATGTGCGCAGTTCAAGAGCAAAGTATCCGGTGTGACCTCGGGAGTTCGGCAATTCAACTCCGCCCGATGATGTAAATTTACTGCAACTAGTTCAAACTACCCTATTTCCTACAGCCTGTATGAACAAAGCAATTGCTTCTTATTATAACTATGGACAAAAAAGGATAAATGTATGAAATCAGAGCCGCTTTTAATTGCAATCTTGACGAACCACCTATCTCAGGTGTATTAGTTGTCATTAGCCAGCCATACCCAACCCAATATTTTGGAACCCATCACGTTCAAATCCGCGACCTGTTGACATGAAGGCCAACACACTAACCATTGAGCCCTGGGATCGGTAATTTTATTTTGCCTCTTCAGCCTATGGTAACAGCCGCTGTGCATCTGTTGGCAGGGCCCTAGAGTGAGCCCAAGGCACAACGGGACGAGTGAGTCCGGCACCTAATTGATGAGCGTCCATCCATCATTGTTAATATTTCCCATCGAAGCCGACAAAACAACGAACCCATGACTTAAGGGTTAGAGCGCTGAACTTCTAACCAACAGGCCGCAGGTTCGATCCTCGGGCGTTGGGCACAGCTGGCTGATGACGGTTAATAAGCCGGAAATGGCCATTCCAGTTTCCCTTATCTTTGTCGGGAGTGTCCTTGAAACATAAGATATGTCTCAGAGGCGGCATTGTGTTAGTTGATCAAGGTAAGGTAGCCCCGGAGGACAAGTATGAGCCTTGAAAACGGACGGTTATATGAAGGCGAAGCTTATTCGATGTTGCCGAAAATACCAAAGTGCGTAAAGAGTGTACTTTCGGTGTGGATGCATGCTGAAATTGCTGTAGGAAAAAATATTCCTAATGAAATCCAAGGAATTTTTAAGTTAAGGATTTTACGCAGGTTGAGATACAATCAGACCGTTTTATGGAAAAATGGCGCTCTACTGAGAAGTCGAGAGATACGGCATGATTCGGCTCCAGTCCTTACGAGAGCGTTAATAAGGAACAGTCTTATACAAGTACTCGGTGCTCATGTATCCGTCTTCTTGTAAAATGGTATCAAATGAAAGCTACCTATTGAAAGAATCTCTTGTGGGCTAGTGCTTCCGATGAAAGAGCGACAACAAGGGGAATCTACCTCAAAGACGTGTCCATAGAGCCCCAAGTAAGAGTCTGTCGGAACACTGCTGGTATATCATCGCCAAGGGAAGGCGGCAGAACTGAAGCAGGACGGGTTCCGACGATGCATAATGAGGAATGATTAAGAGGGGCAATTATGGCCTTGCGTCCTAGTGGAATTTTCTCCGAGGTTGCATGAGGACGCAGTAAGTCTAGCTGGAGTTCCGCGTGTAACACTAGGGAGTCTCGTGCGCGGAGAAGGGCCCCTGTGATGACTGAATCGAGAAGACTACTGAACCGATAGAAAATATGGTTTCCCTCGGAGCTGGGTACGGCTGTTATTTTTTCGAAACATGAAGGAAATCCCATGAAACCCTGTCCGGGCTGCAGAAGAATCTCAAAAGAGGGTGGAAGTTTAGTTGCCTCCTGGTGGGAAAAAAAATAGTAATATAAAAAGCAGCATTTGGGGTCTGAATGAAGACTGATAATCACAATATCGTGATAAAAGGTTTGAAAAATGTATGCTTGATAAGTTTTCTACAGGCGATTGCTTAGAAGCGAAGTTCGTGGAGGCAAAAGGGTCAAAAGTGACAAGGACCATAAGGTTTGATAAAGGAATTGCTTGTTAAGACTACATGAATAATATAAAAATAGAAGCAAATTAAATATTCTGAGTCCATGGCCAGCAAACATTACGGACATAAAGCCAGAGTATAAATGCTTTACTAAGTTAAACGCAACCTGGTCGCGTCTACAGGTGGCACATATTGAATGGGTCTTTGCAGGGGGGAAGGGGGTTCGATGCAAAGGGAGTAGGCTATGAGTCCTGACACATGCAATCGTGGATCATAATGGGGCAAAATGTTCGGATATGGCTAGGAATCGAGTTGGTAAATCAACTTTTTGTAAAAAATCACAAATTATAGCCGATTATCACATGGTAAATGCAATCCGCCACGCAACAATATTTTTCCCACCATCGTCTAATATTATCCTGCAACCTACACCTCGAAGGACGCAGGTGTGACATTGACACGTCCATAGTTGAAGTTACAAAGTCACCCTGAACTAAGCAGCCCCACTCAACCGTCGTCTAGCGAGCTACGGGTCCATTGAGTCCTCAGACGACCCGTGCGTCGTGTAGCGTGCGTATTATGGTAAAATTGTCGGATGCCAGTTAAGGGCGATTTTCTGTCCAACAAGGACAAGTATGTCACTGCAATAACGTAAGATATCACATAATGGAGGAAGAGAAAATCAGGAAAAGAGTGGGGATTGCTTGAACACGAGTTTTATTTGCCTGGCGTTTCCAAACCGCACTCGAATCCATTAACCGGGGCAGAAAACTTCTGGATTGGTTTACTGGATCTTGTGCAGTTGCATGCGAAACAAATACGTCGGATAAGCCGGAGGACTAGTCCGAACGCAGGTGGCCGAGCATGCGGCAGCAATGGGGAGGAGGAACAGCACTAGCTCCCAAGTTATGACTCACTCGAACGGAAAAAATTCCAACATACTGTAAAAGATTAGGGCGACAACCGGGGAAAACGGGAGGTAACGAACCCCGTAATATGGGAATGGTGGTAATAGGGGTTTTATGGATGTGATTTCAGGAAGCAAAAGTAAAAAATACATTTAAACCGTTAGCATGTTTAAATACACGAACAAGGCGGAAAAAGCGAGTGCGCAATTTGAAATATTTGAAATTAGGGGCTGAAAACATGTGAAAAAAGAATACCGAGCGTATTGATTAGCTATTCCAGGCAGACTGATCCTGATGCGTGATGAACATATCGTTAAATCCGATTCAGTTCATGGCCGCGACTGGAGATATATGCAGGTGAAGTTGCAACTTTGATAGCTTAAAACCTCAACCTAAACCCATGCCTAAAACCTAACCCAAACCGCAACCCATATCCCCTAACCATAAGCAAAATGCTAATCTTAATGGCAACACTTGCGGAGGCGTGACGGGGCATAAGCGGAAAGCAGGGGGTAAAATAAGCCTATTCGGATAACACAAGTAGGTATTTTACAAAAGTAAAGAATAGGTAGGCCAGATAACCGATCGCCATCAAGCTTCGGAAAAGGACGAGGTTCTTCATATAGGAGTGACTTGCCTCGGTCTATCGCATTTGCCGGAAACGAAAAAGAGTATTTCCGTAAGAATAGGACGTAGGTCAACTATATGTGCGCTGGTAATGAAGTTTTAAGGGCTCTAAACGAGGATCAACAGACTTGGGCTCAAATACCCCTGAGTGCAGCCTGGAGTTGCGATGTCACATACTGATGACAGCAAATAAGCTGGAAAAGAGCTATTCTAATGTTTTTCTGGCAGTTGGTAAAAACTGCCCGACTTGGTTAGTCATATTCACGTCAGAGATAGAGCAGGGCCATAGCCACAATTCTGAAAATACAAAATTACATCGATTTCTCAAAACAAATTGCAATACATGAACTGACAGTACGCACTTAACTTTGTGCCAGACTTAATATTACACTAATTCTTTGAGGATATTTACCGAAAATGTATGTAAAAGTATAATATTCTAAATGTTACTGTGCTAACACCGTTCTATTTAGTCAGATATTTGCATGTACGAGCACTGTGTGCTTCTAAAACTTCGGTCTATTCATGTGACACATTTTCGCGTTATCAAATTTTCTTAAGTAAAGTTATTTGTCTTACTTATAGAAAGATTACGTGTGCTACAAATTTTGCGTTTTCATTTAAACCGGAGGTTATTTATTGTTAGTTTGGTATTTGGGTGGATTCGATCCCACTTTCTTCCCAATGGTTACTGATTTTTCGTTAATTTAGGCATATTCCATGAGTTAAGAAACCTACTGTAGCTGATCAGCCACCAACAAAGAGGCAAGGTATTGAGGCAGGAAGGAAAATATAACCAGTGCATTCGAAGGAATACAGACCTACCGACTTCAATAATTGTTTGATATCGGCGATTTCTGGACAGTTATCATCAAATTGCGTAAGGTTGGAATCAGGGATTGTGGATTACAACGACCAGCACCCCAGAATACAATGTGGATTCGTATTTCTTCTAAAACGGACGTAAAAAGGGGGATTGTGAATTTGGTACACCAGACACGTCTCGCCTCTTCTGTCGGGTTTATTCGCGTCTTCGTTACTACAATCACCCCCTACTATAAGAAGACCAAGGAGAATGGGTTAAGGAACCAAGAAGTTCAGGGGGCAAAATATGGCGGGCGTGCGCTTGCGAATTGCGGCAGGTGTTTCGCAGAAAACTGAACGACTTAGTGGGAATCATGACTGACACCTAGATAAGAAGAACTTAAAGAAGCGTGTCATGGAACGAAAACGAGTATCATCTCCCTTGTAGAATAGGTTTTTTTGTATGCCATAAAGTATAAGATGAGGAAAAACTTGTGGAGCATGGGTCAAGCCATTTGACTTGGTTAAGCTTCTTTCAGTTCCTCAGAAATTAATTAAAAAACTCACAAGAAGAGCAATGTATTCTTCAAGAGCCGGTTGGAGAGAATCAGACGATTGGCACTGTATAAAACCCAGCAAACAGATAAGGCGCCTGTACGTTTCGATGCAACCCCACATATTTTCTTCAGTACTGTACTCGGTTTTGAAGCGGAATCGGAGAAGACTGCGACCTCGGCCTTGATAAAAGACAACTTTGGAAGACAGAAACACTTACCCCTTTCTTAGAAGCTAAAAATCGGTAGTACAGTTCGAAAGAGGAGATAAAGTCACTGAAAGCATAAGGTCCATTCCAAAGGCAACTCTTGTGCAGCAACACCGTCATCTGACCGTGATGCGATAGAGATGTGTCATAAATGAGTTCCATCATTATAAAATAATCTAAAAATGTGTGAAAATAATGAGCACGAACATGTTTGTGGAAAGAAGTCTTTTGCAGAAGTTGAAAGACAGTCTTTTAACCTTACTTTAAGGTCTCCAATAGTGGATACGAATTGCTCAGAAAACAAAAAAGGTTGAGAGAAAAGTGTTACACAAAATTTCCATCTCAACAAAGGATAATGGATAATGGAAGAAGTTGCTGAAATTGTCACACGACTCTGTGTTGTGGAGGTTATCTAATTAAATTCTTAAGAAAAATACACAGGGCTGGGGAGTTCTCCAGTAAACGCCTACGAAAAATGACCAAAGATGGGAAAAATATAACAACTGTGAGATATTGATGCAGATGGAAATAATGAAGGTAAGGGCTACTCGAAAATTAACTAAATGTATTCTGACATTCTGCCGGTGTAATGAGCATGATATAATTCTAAAAATTACTTACATGGCTTAGATTATGGTACGTTGTTCTGCGAAATATCCATGGAACCACGACAGAAAACATAATTTTTGTGCACTGTTTCACGTTTGCGTTTGACAGACTTTAAATTATTTGTAATAAGTTCCCTCATACAACGGAAGAGTTAACAAAGGCATGGGATCCATTTCTTAAGAAGAGCGGTTGTATGATGAGAATCTTTAACAGATTGATGTTAATCAAACTCCAATGAATGACTTACAAACGCCCATTAAGTTAAGTGTTTTATAGGGCATCTCTATGCGTGTTTGCAGGTAACCAAAGAGAACCGAAAAGTACGTTTACTAGAATTCTGAGAACCTAAGCCACTAACGTCCGGTCAATATCAACAAAATTCGTACGGTCAGGATGGAATAGCAGTTATGAATTAGAACGTTGCTAGCTAATGAGAAACTAAATCATTTTTTAAACGAGGGCTGGAGCGTAAAGGATCTGTCATAGTGCACCCTCTACGGTACCATCTGCGCTTGGATGATCCGACCCTCTATCTGCCATGCTAAAAGACTGAGGCGATGAGCATATAGGTCTCTTCCCTAAGAAGTTGTGTAAAATTAGTCATACCGATTAATGTTGGTTAAGAACTGTGTTTTGCTTCTGTTAGCAGTTTAAGTTGGTAAAATCCGATGAAAATCAACTTTTCACAAATCGTCATGCATCGTTGTTATGAAAAGACCTAGCTCTTTCGGAGGAAAGCAAAAAAATAAATAGGGAACAGGTAGCCCAGGGGTGCGATGGGATAGGGTATGACAGCTTGAAATTAATAAAGACTGGCCGAACATTTGATGAGGATTTGAGGACAGACAGCCTAACTGAAACGAAGCGAAAAATTTTGAAAGATATGCCAAAATTTCACTGCCAAATAATAGTTTGCTGTCATCAGCGTTATCAGTACAAGTTTCGACTACAGATAACAAGTTACGAAATAAACGCTATGACATTATTAAATTGAAAACAATTATGCTGGCATTATCTCCGTTGTGCGTATAGCAGCAAAGACCGAATATTTAAATGATCATTAAGACCACTTGACTGATCAGTCCAGTTGCATTGAGATGCGATGTGTTCTCGAACACAGTCGATCAAATAAGTGTTGTTCGACGTTAAATGCTATCACTCAAAGCACATACGCAGTTTTAACGGACCAAGAGTTGTATAGAGCCGTTTGAATGAAGTGACATACTTTTTGCATGGATCTTGAGTGGTGATTCTGTTTACCGTTCTATAAATTGGACTCGACAGTTTGAGTGATGTGGATAATTTTTCTACGGATCCAGGATGGGAATGGTGTAATCGCGTGATACCGAGGACAACCGGTGTCTCCTATCTGCCTACCGATATCTCCCACAATCGCTCTTCTCTCATTAATCGTATATTTTATCGTTAGTATGCACTTAGGAGGCCACATCGTAAGTGTTCAACGCGCAGCATTCCCTACCGGTATGAAATATGATACATATCCACTATAATATATGATTTATATCCACTACAAATATAAGATATATATCCACTACAATATATGATATAAATCCAATACAATCCACTACCAATCACCTCCTACAGACTGGTAAATGTACAAGTAACACCTTTTAACTTATTTTGTTGTTCCCACCTTTTCTGACTGCTTGCTTATATCTCTTAATATATGCACCGTTCTCTTCGGCGTGTCTCCTACTTGATATACACGCGTGTCTGCTGAGTGGAAATCAGGCTTGTGCATAATTTAAAAAATCATAAGACTATGTCAGCTGGTCTACCCAATCTTGTGTGCTTCCTCGGGTGTGTTCGGCCACTACAAAGCGTTTTTGAACTTTTTAATTAGTTAACTAAGGAATGTCACGAGCAGTTACAATTGGTTCGAAATCCAGTTGTGCAATTGCATAATTTAAT
Organism: Schistocephalus solidus; assembly: GCA_017591395.1. Classification (NCBI taxonomy): domain Eukaryota; kingdom Metazoa; phylum Platyhelminthes; class Cestoda; order Diphyllobothriidea; family Diphyllobothriidae; genus Schistocephalus; species Schistocephalus solidus. The sequence goes on from WEDG01011479.1 coordinate 57,501, forward strand.
AATTTAACAAGTGCTTTCAAATGCAGGAGAGCAAATCATTAGCAATATTAATAAACAGAAGATATCCATCGTGCACAGAAATACGAAAAAATATCAAATAAAAAGATAAATTCATGAAAATCTAAAAAGAAGGGCGGAAGCGTTCGCCTGCAGACGAGATAATGAACAGCGCCACATTCAGAGACGCGCTGTCAGCAGACGGAACGACCTTCAAACACCACGTTAAAGTCCAACGATGCTTTGAATGGAAAGTTGCCAAATGCCCGATAATCTAGGGCCTCAAAGAAGGCATATTTAAGCTTTTTTACCTGAAACCTTAATACTGAAAGACTGAACCCTGATATATAAAAAGAACTTTATATAGTAAGCAACATCAATGGCAGTATATATAATTCAGTATATATAAGGGAAATAGGCAGAGCCTTTGAAAACCCTATTTACAGATATACGCTAGCAAAACAAGCAAATGAGAAATTTTGCACCGAATGAAGAATTAAGTTACTTTAATTCACTTTATGGAGAGAATAAGGATTTTATCTTTGAGCCCCTTATTGATGTCACAAAAATAACAATAGAGTCAGTTGTTAACGGAGTAAATTTAGAAAATATAACTTGAATGGCTTGTGAGTGCCAGGTTTAAACTGCCGCCACTGACACAATCTTGACTATATATTTATAGCAGTTTTCTCCGAAATTGAGTGTCTATTATGCATTGATATGGTTTTCAAGTTAACGAAAGAACCCCTACGTAACTGAGTCCGTTCCATGTTCCAAAGACCCCATACGAGAAGGCTTTCTGTCGGACGTCCTTATAGACCGATTTCCTCTGCAGTTTAAAGGGATGGTCCCATGGACTGTCCATCCAAACAAACTCGAAGAAGTCATCTAAATCTAGAGTGCACTCATTGTCTCTGAAAATCCCGTAGACTTGATTGAGTTTACCGATTAGTTGTTTGTAACCAAAAGGAAGCATGTCAAGTTCCTCTAGACTGGCTTCTTATGGCAGAAGCCTAGGTTTCTTGGCCATCTTTTCAGCTCTCATCTGCACTCTTTTTTAATTCAGTTTATTATATTTTGAAAAAGGTTTGCGCATTTCAACTCCCTATTTGTCACATATAATATTCTAAGAATTAGAAACAAAGTAAAGAAATTGCAGTCAGATGAATGTAGACAGAGTCACATTGTAAACTTTTGTCTGAAAGGTTATGTAGTCACATATCTCGCGGGGTGCTGTACAGTAGCTGTCTTAACTCATGAAATCTTATGGATTTTCATTTGTTTGTGCCGATAGAGACGTCACGGGAATATAATATTTCATAAGCTCACATGTTAACGGGCTGGTCACTGACTAATCAATTTAAATATAATTGTCGGGTGCAATCGTAAACGTACTATTTTGTGTTTATAAAGATGACTCTTCTATGGTTACATTTCTTTAAAACTATTTGGGGTTTTCTAGTACGATGAGTTTTTCAGTTCTGTACGATTTTCGTTGACATCAGTCGACTGCCCATAAATGTAGATTCCGTTTGAAATAAGATATTTCTCAACAGCATTTTACCGAATTAGAGAATTTTTGGACATTTTTTCTAATGCAGATGGCCGTCTGAGTCATATTTTTAGACCCACTCAAACATCAAAACTTGCTTCCGAGAAAAATGAACATCCACAACAACGAAGATGAACCTTGCGTTAGTTATACCCATATATTGCTCAAACTCAAAAAAATAGGGGAAGAGATTGTGGATTTAAGGAAACTCCTGAGGCAGAACATTGATGGACAGAAAGAGATTATCTAAGTTGAAGCAAAAAGCAGAGCGCAAAATGCAAGTAATTCAAGATAATACAGTCTTAGAAGCTTCTGAATTTATAGATTGCAACCCGGTTAGTGTCAAATTGGATAACAGTAACATCAGGAAAACTTCAAGAATGCCTCTTTCAAAGGCAGTTACGACTTCAGATCAACTTCTCTCAGACATCCTAGCAGTTCTAAAGAGCCCTTAGTTGAGAGCGAAAAAAACCAACGTGTGGCAAGATAGAATTTGGAAACACCATAGCAGGAGTATAAAGTTAAAAAGAACTCTAGTGAATCCCGCAGGTCATTCAGATGAAAATGTGGTCAGTATTTTATCAAAGAACGCCCTATCCCGAGAGAATTGCGTAGTTATCCAGGGTTTACCTGTATCCAATGCTCCTACCTCAAAAGAAAGGATCTCCGCTGACCTACCTATGTTTCAGCACCTGCTGAACGATATAATTCATTCGGGATAGACAGTAACCGTTCGCACAGTCTTTGGGATCGCAAAAAATGTATATTGAACAGTTGGAAACTGTAAGACCATGACCTATCCAAATTGTTTTGGACAACAAGGAAGAGGCTAAGCTTCATCTTGCTAGAAAGACCAACCTTCGAAACTCTCATAAGCATGTTTTTTAAGCTGGACTACTCTCCAGCAGAACGTCTGAAATGCCGCGAATTAGTGATGGAATTAAAGAGGATACGTGCAGCTGGATAGAGAAGCCTAGTTATTTTCAGGAGACGCGTGATAAAGAGAAATGTGGCATTGCTCTGGAACTAGCCAGTGCTCGTAATGGCAGCGGCGAATTAGTATTGGTAAACTCGGGATAAACGGAATTTGGCTCTACCGAGTGTTGCCAACTTAAATTTCTGTATACGAACACCCAAAGTCTGTTTTTGAGGCTCGATGAACGGAGAATACAAGTAGCCGCTCTGTTCCCTGATATTATAGCAATCACAGAAACATGGCTGTCACAGAACATCAGTGATTGCAAAGTTGCATTTTCCGGGTACCAGTTGTTCAGGACAGACTACAGCAACCGCCTGAGAGGAGGAGTTGAGATTTAGGTTAAGAGCAATTTCACAGTGGGTCAAAATACAGACAAGATTATCAATGGTATCGGTATATTTGGCTGAGAATAAAAACACGGGGATCGCAGAGCCTTGAAGCCATGATTGCCTACTGACCACCGGGGGAGATACCGACGCTGATACTTGTATTTTGGAGAACATAAAGGAGATTGACATTCAAATTGATGTTGGGTGACTCATGGGTTACTTTAATGCACTTAGCATTCCATGGAACGATCTTCACGCGCAGTGGTCAACGTATTTCTTCGATCGTCATCTGCTGAAGACAATAATTGAAGCTCTTCTCGCACAAAATTTATTTGTTCCAATGAGAGCGAGTGGAGGACAACAGGCCAGTTGTTTAGATCTCGTCTTCACTAAAGATCCTGAGAGTATAGACAAGGTACACTGCCAACCTTCACTTGGTCGAAGTTTTAATACAGTACTTTCATGGGATTATGATTTATATTCTGTGCCGTCGTTTTGAAATTGGATTGAAATTGGTTTCGAATTTTAAGTCCCTTGAGCCTACGACTTTTTAGTCACTACCTTAGTGTAGAAGATACGGTCCGGGGAGATTATTAAATAATTTTCTGTATATTCCCCTGAGTTCATAAATTGCGATTTGGATGTAAGGATTCCGAGGCTTAAAAAAACAAAAACTTCAACTGCTGAGGATTTTTCCCTGTCCCAGGATTGATCTCAACTGGAATTGCAACCCTTGATTATTCTTAATTTCTGAAACTCACATGACTGTGTGCTCCCTGCATCTGCTTTCAATCGTGGAAGGGGCTCAAACCAAAGGCCGAGTCCTTATATTTTCATATTCTTATTGTTGAATATCCTAACCGACTCTCTGTAAATTTTGTGGCGATTCCAACATCAAGTTCCTTTGCTCTGTATCCCCATAAGTATTCCAAAAGCAGGTGCCTTAATCTTATTGCCACGATAAATTGATCCGCGACCTTTTTCGCAAATGCACCGCAAAATTGCGTAGAACCGCCAATCGACGCCTCTAACCACTCGGCTATATTGGCAACTCGATTTCGATCAGCGAATTAATAAACTTGCAGAAAATAGTTTCAACTATCGTTATTCTGCTAATTTTTCACCTCCTGTTAAACGGGCAAAAATTCTAGTAAGCTCAGTTAATGTAGCCTACGAAGATGCAACTTGTATGGGTTGTTTACGCCTCCTACAGAAATTCTTAGGGATGGAGCAGGAGGTAGGCAATCTAAGGCAAGAAATAGATAACTTAAAAAATATATTATATATATATATATATATATATATATATATATTATGAGAGCAATCAGCCTATCGCTCACAAACGGAGTGCTGTCAACAGTCTACTCAGTCGAGCAAAAACACATTGCTCCGATGAAGAAGGCTATCAAATCGAACTGAATTACTTGTGTGAATTATTTTCGCAGAACGGGTACCCTAAGGATTTTGTACGCCGATACTTGAAAGGACAGAAATCGAAAGAAAAGGAACCAAGTAGTTCTAACGAGGCGCCAAAAAAATAAATACATGGCGAACCCTTCCTTACATCAAGAATGTGTCTGAACTCGTCGAAAGACACCTAAGGAAGCACCAAATTCATGTGGCGCACAAACCGACAACTACTTTGCGTACCCAGCTTGTCCACCCTAAGGATAGGGTCAACTATTTGGATAAGAAAGAAGTCATCTACAAGATCCCGTGTGAAGCATGTGATGCCGTGTATTGTGGTCAGACAGGCAAATCCGCCTCTACACGCATCTATGAACATCAGTTGGCAGTAAAGAGGCGGGACCATCTGTCCCAAACAGCTATGCATACTCTAGACACCGGGCACACCTTCGCTTGGGATAAAACTCGGATTGTCGCTGCCTGTTCCTCCAAGAAAGGTCGAGAGTTCCTCGAGGCGATGCATTCAGATGAGTCATGCATCAACAGACATATCGAGTTGGATGCGACGTACAGACATCTCAAGGAGAAATGGAAGAAACGAGAACCAATCAGGACAGGCTGATACACACAGCGGCCGCTCACTGGTGCCAATGTTCACGCCAGTATCGATTTTTTTCGCGTAATTACGATGTCAACTGTTTTTTTGTCACATTAGCTACCCGCCTGCATCTGACGACGACCCTAAGAACCGGTGTTGAACATTTACACAATAAAGCTCCATTTCCCATAGAACGTATTCAACTTCAAGTTTATTTCTTGGGATGCCTTCTTTTCACTACTTATATATATATATATAT
>WEDG01011480.1:0-26734 GCA_017591395.1 Schistocephalus solidus
CAAGGAGCATCGTCGGACTACGAATGTCAAACTGTCGTGTGTCAAGTAAGCTATGTCGTGCTGTGTTGCGCGCAGACGGGTTTTGCCAGTCGTCACTCACTGCGCCCACTGTTCAGCAGACAATAAACCGGCTCAAACGGTGGCATGTTGTCGGGGATGGGAGAAAGCTTGAGGCGGACGGTCTCAGCGCGAGAATTGATTATTGGTGAACCTGACTTCTCTTACCTGAAACTTCTGAAGTAAATGGGGGTTCTCTCTATAACCATCAAGAAGTTTTGGCCATACTCACTTATTCTTTTTACAAAAAAGTGAAAAAAGGAAATGTTTCTGAGGACCGATATGAGCAATTTATTTGGTTTAGCTTTACAACTCATACTATACTCCGGTAGACCGCAGGTATTATACGATTCGGCTAAAGTAACTGACAACACTTTTTGTCGTTTGTTTAACTTGCCTCTGCTGCGTTGTTACGTTCGCCTCTGGATTTAAACTACAATATGGGGTCGGATTTTCAGACTAGTTTGCATTCCCGTGCTAGTTTACCTTCCCGACTCCACCAAGTGCCAATGACTCGAATATTGGCCTCCTATCGTCTTTTATTTGCTTCACGCGTTTAATTTGTTGTCTACCGTTTGTTTTGTCTGTCAGGCGCATGCGTGAATCGCCCGCCTCCTACCACCACAAGCTCTCTCTTAGAATCCAAACTTTTTTTTACCAAAACAAAGGCTAATTTCTCTCTTCACGGCAGTTGTTGTCGTTCCTATGGAGTTTTCCAAATCCGTCGGATGAGCACCAAGTTCTAAGTGCGAGACGGCTCGATCTTGGATGCACACTACGTCAGTCAAGCATGGTGCTGAGCGGGATCATGCGAGCTATCACGCTTTATATCAGACCGACGGTTAGCTCACTTATTTCCAACCCTTTGCAACAAAGTTGTGTAGTGTGTTCCTCCTAGTGTGAACTGCTGCCGCAAAACATGCCGGATAGACAGGATTCTAATTGAGAAGAAGAATCAGACAGGATCTCTTGAAAGAATAACTTTATTTGCCTGACGTTTCGGATTAGTCCTCGAACCCATCATCAGAGACAGGAGTACTTCCTAAACAAGGCGTCGTAGTTCCTATGCTATCTGTGACAACTAGAGGCTCTCTCCTTTTACCGAGGAATGTTGCCCATTCGAGTCGGTAATCGCTGAAATTTCATCCCCCGTGTGGGATGTTTGGCGTGCTGGTTTGCTCGGCCAGTGTTCGTCTGCACGTTCGCCAAGTGGCAAATTACTGCGGATGGTAATCATCGAACCTATATAGACTGACATTTCAGTCGAAATTTTTAAGTTGAATACAGTATAAGTACTCAAAAAGGGTGATATATAATTTTCGATTGCAAGTGTTTTCCGGCTTATTTACTGGAGGGAAGGTCGGATTCAGATGACGGGATTCATCTTGACCAGAATCCACTACTCCTTTTCCCGAAACTAGAGTTCATTTGTAAGCTTACTTTTTTTCTGGACGTCGCTCATTTTCTGCCAATTTCGCTTGCTCTTTCAGGTGCGTAGATGAGTTACTCAACCTGGTCTCATCCAGCGTAGAGCAGCTCAACTTTATTTTTCGCATTTTCCGCGAGCCTTTGCTCCCGCTGATCGGCGATCATCAGACGGCGACGGCTGTGAAGGTGAAGGTGGTGGGAGTCGAAACCGACGAGAGTGATCTTTGCGATTGCGGTGGAGGTCTTCGGAGGCATTGTCGATTTCTACCACAATTTCCATTTCCTCCTTGACTGCCTTGAAACAGATTTCGTGGAGGACTACTTTCAGCCAGCGGTCGAACGCAGGCCACCCCACCGCAGAGTTTGCATGCAATGCCCACTTCTCCCCTGCGACCGCCTTCTGCACAGAGTTACTTCTCTAATTTTTCTAATTTTAACTCCTCCTGGCCTGCTCATGAGCACCGAAGTGTGCAACAGCAGCAGCAACCATCCTCGACATCCTCCTTTTCCTTGTCGTCTTCGGTTGCTGGTTCGTCAAATTTCTTGACAACTTTCAACTGCAAGAACGATGGGCAATCGCAGTGTGGCGGCCGTCAGAGCAGGTTGATTGGTCCGCTACTGCAATACCTGGATACTGTCCTTGACCAGGACTGTTTATCCGTCCTTTGGAGTCTTTCTGAACGCCCCGAAGTCATCGAGGCCCTTTGTCGGTTGAGCCGAACTGTCATCCACACTGTGTCAAAGCTGACGGTGAGCCCCGCGCCCAGAGTTGGCTCTAATGGCGAAATTTATGTTGATGGCACCAGCGGCACGTTTACCAATAGTTGGGATTTTTCATTACATGCGATAAAGGCTGCCTGCGTATTTTGATTCCTTCAGCCCGCCTATGTTGCCGCCACTTCCACAAACAATTCGGTTGGCATAGAACTCGGCCCAGATCCCTCCTGGCTATTCCTGCATTCCTTCCTATGTCCCTTGTGCGGTCGCTAGAACAGTCAACCGCGCCCAGGTCTCCAACTGGGTCGTCCGACTGGAATCTGGTAAATGACCAGAACCCCTCCAGTCAGCACCCGGAGGCAGGCACGTCCAGCTCACAGATCTCGCGGCCGGCCTGCAATTTCCTCATCAACTGCTTCCGTTACCTCCTGCCGCGCCTTGTTTTTCTACCAATTTTTCAATTCTACTGCCTTTGTGGCATTGTTTGGGTGAGCAACCAGACCCCCTCCCCATAACCCTGCCTTACTTTTGCGGGCACTGCTTGTTGTAGCCTCCCCCCCCACACACACACTGCTCGTCAATTTGACCGTCGTATTCCGACGATGTCCACCGTATGCTCCGCAGAAGGGTGATGCTGGGACTTTGACTTGCGCGTGAATTAGGTTTTAAGTGATAGTAGACTTGCACAGCATCTATTACACTCTCTCCTCTCTTACCCGCCTGTTCCCGGTGTCAAGACATAGTCAAGAAGACCGGAGGCAGGATTGGGCGCAGATGAAGCATCTCCTTTGAAGTGGGAACAGCGGGGTGCGGCATGAGCCTGCACGGTACCCATGTTAGGCACGCGCACCATTCTTGTTCGGCACTTGTTATGGGCCGCAACCCAGAATAATAACATCTACCGCACCCTGATTTGGCCAGTTTAGGGGCACACGATACTCTTAGTACACATTAGAACTCTGTGTTGGACTAGACCAAAGCGCACGGTCACATTGCCTTTAGGCATGCTTAAGCCGGAATTTGCGGAGTCTGCGCGACTCCTTACCTATCTGGGCATGATTTTGGAAACCTTCGTCAGGTCAGTCACTAAATTCTTGATTAGTAGTGGGTAACTTGGTCCAAGTGTGATTAACCTCATGGCTCCCGGTTGGGCCTCGTAGCTCAGGTCGTTGGAGCATTCACTGTAGTGAAGCCTTCCCTCCTGCTCTCTTTGGGTTCGAACCCCACCGAGGCCATCGAGTTTTTTACAATGGGGTCAAATGAACTACGTTCAGTTGTTCTGTCACGTCACGATTCGTGACTAAGAAGGTCGCCGATCGACGAGATACTTCCCCTTCTCAAAACTGAGGTCTCCTGTATGTTAGATTTAACCGCCTCTTAGAAGCCTGATTGTTGTACGTGTAGAGGCCAGATCATATGCTTAGACCTACAGTATATGTGCTATTTTATGAAATGTTAGCCGAAATCCTAAAATTTGTTTCCGGTTAGAAAAGATTACACAAGTAGGGCTGTTCTCATAATCATTGTGTAGTATAGTACCCAGATATTTCAGTCACATGAGGATACTGGTTTTTAAGTTTACGCCTCCTCAGTCTCCTGCAAAAACGATACTATACACATGACTACTCAGGTAATATGCATTTCTCTCCTTTATTGTCAATTCCCCATATCAATTAAACATGTATTTTATAGAAACCATGCACAAAATAAGCCCTCTTGTACTCAGCTGATTTAAAATTACATCTTTTGATCATTTTACTTGAAAATGGTACTTTCCTGTTTAGTAGGTTTGTAATTATGAGATTTTTTAAGACTGCGAAATGTCCAATCATAAAAACATCGTATCTGCCTATTTTGTTTGTAAAATATACAGCCTGGTCGACATTCACCCTGCTATATGACCCCTATTTAATAGCGTATATAATTGCATGGCTTTCCTTGCACGGAAAAAGCGTAGCCTGTAGTTTTGAAACTCGGAATGCAATTGTAACAGCAGATGTGGTTCAACATTATTTTGGAATTGAAAAAAGTTTTCAAGTGTAAAATTAGAAGAATTTGTACTTTTCTATCAAGTAATTAAAGGAAAGAACGTAGTTGTGCATGTTTTATATACACTATCTTTGAATTTATAAGGGCATCGAAAATTGATGGGAAGAATTAATGCTTCCTAAGCAGTCATTTTTTGCAGAGTGCGGTCTTTGCAGGCCACCGGAAAGGAGCTTCTTCAAAAGCCCGCATTCTGACACGAATGAACCTTCTTGGGATCATTTCACCCCTACTTAAGCATTTTTTTCTGATCGCAAACTCACGCTAGCCTTTGGACTGACATTTCACGTGATAACACAGCTACTGTGCCTTCAGCATATGCGCGTGGACGCATATGCTGAGCACTTGACTTTGTCTTACCCCGCAGAGCGGTAGATTTCGCGCAGGCTGGTTTTATCGTGAAACACAGTCCGCACACAAATCTCTGCTGCTGCCTCTCTCTCTCTCTCTCTCTCTCTCTCTCTCTCCTGAGCAGTTGGTTGTCCAATCGTTCCAACCTTTCTCTCCTCCCCCCTCCTCCTCAATGTAGTAAGTCATAGGGGTATAAAACTATTCAAGTGCTCCAATAATGGTGGCTGGGAGGGCTGCCGACTGATAGCATGACTCGGCGTTATTCAGGAACGATGATCCGATTGTAATGGCTAGTTCAAATCACCCTAATAAGAATCACTTGCGCGAAACCCGAGAACTAGTTGAAGACTGTTTCATGCGATGTTAGGAGGCAGCATCCGTATGACCCACACCAATCTCTAGTCGTCCTGAATCTGAATTGACACTGGAACAGGATGGACGTGAAAGACTAAAGTTACTTAGGCGTACTCCACCTCCGTCTCATCATAAACCAGTGCACGCGCAAGTCACCAAAGCACCCTCGAGGTGGTCGCAATTTTTTGTCACTTGCGACGAACAAACTATTCAGTGGGCGCGTGTGTGGGTGTACAAGCGACTTGCTCGCTGTGTGTTAAACAGTCCTCGGAAGTTTCACTATTTCGATAAACCAGTGCCAGCTGTGCATCAAATCGGCGCCTGGGTTGTGTCCAGGACCCGGGTCTGCGCGCACGACCGAGTGACGTGCGCCGCTTACGCCATGCGCCTGCGGCGCACGCGCGCCGGCCCTTTTCTCCCCCCGCGACCCTGGATGCGCGGCGCGAGTGCATCTACAGGACCATCGTGACGTCAGCGCCCGCAACGACCTTTTCGGCTGGGCTGGGCGAGTAGCCATCTGCACTTTAGAGCACGTCTGTTCCCTGCGACCTTCAGCTTATCGCAGCTGGGCACCGCGACCGCCTTCATTTTTTCCTTCAAAATCCCGCAGAACTTGCTGTGTCGACGAGGGTGTTAAAGCTCGCTAATAGTACACGCCATGGCCCAGAGACTGTCCCTGAAGGATGAACCTGGTTTGGATGCAACCATTCTCTTCATCAACTTGGTATACTAACTCGGGAAATAGCAGGTCTCCTTTTTAGACAGAAACCATAACGACATGGAAAATAACTATCTCCATAGACATGACAGAGCATTCGCGAGGGACTGTTTACATGCATACCTACATTCGCGCGCGGAGTGTGCGTTGGCAGGACTTGGGCATTGCCCGTGTTGATCCGGGGCGCTTGTGAATTGCGAGCCGCTCTTTTGGCCTTAGCAGCGGCGATCCGGTTGACCTCCTAGATTGCAGCACCAGTCTTCGCGGATCCTCTCCATGTCGGTCTATCCTAGACGAGGTCCTCCCAGGACGCCGGGTTGATTTGAAGTTGCTTCCGATATTTCTTCAACGTGTCCTTGTAGGGTCGTTTTTGTCTTGCCTATCGGCGAGCACCCGCAATGACATCTCCCTAGAAAAGTAGTTTGGGTAGACGCTCGTCATCGCAGTTGCACTTGCCTCAGCATGGCGTAGCTGCTGAGGATTCCGGTCTGCTCCAGGACTTCCGTGTCCGGGACCCTGTTTTGCCATCTCAGCTTCAGTATTATGCAGAGGCAGCTGAGATGGTAGTGATTCAGCTTCCTGGCTTGGTTCGAGTAGACGGTCCAGGTCTCCGCTCCGTAAAGGAGTGTCGTTAAGACGACGGCCTTGTACATCTTCAGTTTAGTGTTCAGTTGAATACTGTGGCGATTCCACACGGAGACCTGCACCCGGTCGAAGGCCTGACTGGCTTTGGAGATCTGTTGAGCAATCTCGTCGTGTTGCGTGACAGCGTGCTTCCCAGGTAAGCAAAGGTTTCCATTTTTGAGTTGAGGGCAGTTGACATTGGTTCGCGGAACATTGTATTCCGCGCTGGTTGGTGGTTGGTTCATGACCACCGTTTTGGCTGTACTGGATGTTAATCCAAAATTAGCGAAGCCTGCGGCGAAGAGGTTCATGCTCCTTTGCATGTCCTCCTCCGTCACGGTGTTAATGGGGCAGTCGTCCGCGAAGAGCAAGTCATGGACTGTGGTCGTATAAATGCGTTGGGGCTTGCATACGTCGGCGAAGGGGTGTCGGCTGATAATCGATACTACTTGCGAAGCCTTGTAGTCCAGATAACTGGCAAGGGGTTCGACTGCGTCGCAGCCGATCGAAGTTATAACCCTCTGATAAGGCAACTGGAGGAAGTGAGACTGGAAGAAGCCCGCTCAGAAGGTAACTACCACTTTGATCGCCCTGTTGTTTACGCTATTTTGCTCAACGAGAACGTCTCGATAAAAGTCACCTACACAGCAATGGTTAATCTGCACCTGGCATCGATAGTCTGTAGGACAGGCGTTGTGATCCACCAGCCTGATTTCTGCGCAGGACAGAACAGTACACGTCTTTTTCCTTGCACCAGACAGCATATCGGTAGAAGTGTAGTCGTTGACCAGGGACATTCCACTTTGTTGCGTTTGACTTTTGCAACCCCATTCTCACAAATGCTCCCATCCTGCCTTCTTCAGGCCCTTCGTGAGAACACGCAGGACCAGGACGACAAGGATTTCTTAACGAACTTTCGTGGAATGCTAACTAAAATCCGGGTTCGCTTGGAGAGTGACCTCTCCCGGCGCGCGGGTTTGCATCTACAGCTGGCCCGCCTAATCTCCACGGGTCACGTGGGGAGCGTACCGCGTTCGGTGAACCTGCCGCCTCTGCCAGCATCCTCCTTTCGGGGGCGCAGCAGTTCCACTTCACCTCTGCTGGGCGCTCTTGCAACTGGCCAATCGCGCGCTACCATCAACACCACCAGTGCAGACTGCTCTGCCTCAGCCCTACTGCTAAGCGGTAGTTGTCCCTGGGACATCAACCACATCTTTCGGGCAGCCGATGTTATGTTGGTGGGTGAGAGTTCCCTGCTAAACATGTCACCAACGACCTCCACCACTTCGACTATGACCTGCGACAATCGTGAGACGCAAGCTAGAACTGCATCCAGTCTCCTTGGTGGCACCGTGCTGGCTATGGGGCTGGCTAAAGTCGAGGAGATTGAACGTCTTACCGGAGGAAAGGAACGTCTGGCTGGCAGTCCGGCGCTTGGCAACTTTGTGATGGGTATGTGTGTTCTCGACGTCTAACAACCTGTTCTATGTGCCATCTGTTTTTGTCAGTCCCTCTGCCTTCTGCCTCACCCCTACCACAGAGGCCACAACTTGTCTGACTTTCATGTCTTCCTTACACATTTCCGATCCCTCAGAATAGCACCAGTCACCCGGAGATTGATTCAAAACAGAAATACACGGGATTTGTGTTTTATAGTTGTTCCTTACCACCCATCATTTGAACCTTCTGGAACTTGATTCGATTTTCGTTGCCCCGTATAATCTATGGTAAATAGAGGCTCACATTTGCCTTGTAGAGCTTATTGACAATGCATTTGCCAGGAAGAGATTCGGGTCCGTTCAATTTTAATTGGATAATTATTTGGCTACTGCTGGAAAATGAGGGAGTTTCTTGTCTTTGACAGTACTTCTTCCTGAAAACACATTCATATTAAGCAGAATGGCGCTTACCGATCAAAATTACGGGATATTCCCGTTCAGTTGAGCCTTGATGTTCAGGCTGGACTTTGGCAAGCTAGTAGTATACTCACGTAATGGGGTACCCGCAAAGACAATGGAGACCGGAATGGATATTTCTGGCTTATTAACTGTCATCAGCCAGCTCAATCCAAACCCAGGTCTGGAACACTTAAGATTTGAACCCAGGATCTTTGGACGTCGAGTCGAATGCTCTACCACTGAGCCACAGGTCCGCTGTTCTATTAGTGATGCTTGCGGATATTAAGTATGATAGAATGGCGCTCACGGGCCAGGTTACAGGACATGCTGGTCAATCTAGCGCCTGGTTGAATTTTTGCTTGATCCTAAAGTATACCCAACGGCAGGTTGCCTCCCTGCACATAATTGTTACCGATTCCGCAAAATGAGGCTACGCAACGAACTTCGCAGAACCTTGTCTATTTGGTTATATCTCACATTTGAAGTTGCCTAATAAACGAACACCTCGTTTGTTTTTCTAGCCCATATCCTGAACTCCTTCTGTTTTGTTACCTTTTCGTCCACCTAATTAGTGCCCATAACTCGAGCATCCCTTTTTTCGTTTGTGTGCCGACACTATCAATCCCCCTCTCCTCTCCAAAGTTTTTACCACCTTGTAACGTGGGCAGCTGCCCAAAGAACCTGTGAAAAATTTTATCTCAGTTTTTTTCCTACGGCGAAGGTATAGATTAGTAGCTTTTCTTCGCCTGTTGCGCCATTCGCAGCTTCAAAAAATTGCAAGTCTAGATGAACTCCACATTTGGGACCAGTGGATACATCATTGCAACTTACAGTAACGTTTAGAAGCCGCCCTTTAGCATCAAACAACTGACGACGTCATACAAGTATCTCAATCTACGTATTCGTTTGTCCAGATGCCCTGAGCACTGCTCACTTCTCCAATTAACCTTTGGGCATTACAGGCGCGTCTCTCCGGGTAGAAGTCGTCTCGGGGGTTTCCTACGGGTAATTCGGCTTGTAAATATATACTTTCGGCGACTTCCTGTTCACCGTGAATTTGTTTATCCGCTTACCCTGCGCACTCGAGTTGACCCTCGAGCGAAGAGACCAAAATAATCTTGTCGCCAACCCCCCTTCCCCACGCGTCACCTCTGCCATCTCCACTACTGCCTCGCCGGGCGCCTCACGTCCCTTCGTTTTCCCAGTCGTTCGTTCACGCGTCCAGCCCTGGCGTCGGTTGCACCGGGGCAAGCATCACTGTTCTCGTTGTTACCCTCTCTGCGCACGTCGTGCAAGTTCACACACGTGCGCGCGCACCTTGGACTCCCAGGGTCGAGGGCGAACGCACGCATCCAGCGCAGGACGATCAGCGCGCGCGGCATAGCGCCAGGCCAGCGAGCCGCATCATCTTCCCTCAAGGTGATGCGCATGCGCAAGGCCAAGGATGTCGTCCATTCGCTATTATCGGAGCTGAGACAGTGCATCAAATGATGGCGGCCGGTAAGGCTCAAAAATACAAAATCGAGAAAACCCCTGCGATTGCCTCAGTGAGACCGGGGTGGGGGGGGGGGCTGCCGGCCTGCATGCTGCTTCATCTACTCCAACAGCGTAGGTACACTGGAATTACAACTTCTGCCTCGATATCGTCATTCAGTTGCATCCGATGAGCTGCGTAGGAGTAAAGTAGCCTCAGCCTAATTCCGATAGCTGGGTTGAAGTCTGTCGTCTACAACGGAAAAATGCGGCAGACGGTCTCTGCATGCAGTCGTAGTCTACGTGGATCTTGAACAGAAAAATTTCTCGGAAAGTTAACCATAGCGTGAGAGCTAAAAAAACTGAGTAAGCGATGCTTCGCTTTACACCGGCTGTGTTTGGGATGGTTTCTGGAAACTAAAGTCTATGGAATCATCCACCTTTCCGAAATACGAGTTCAAGGTTGCGGAGACGGCTGGCCAGTCAGCATAGGCTGGTACTGGACGCGTTAATTCTACTCTAAGTGCGTTATCGCTGACAATGGTAAGAGGAGCGATGGACGCGTGCAGACGTCGGCGTACGTTGGCATGTTTATGTGGTCCTGCATCGGCGGCTAGCCTTCAGCAGGGCGTACGCCGATCCACAGGAATGCTTCAGCCCAGGGGCCCTCCCTGAAGGTTATATTGAGGTTTGCTGTCAAAAATGCCATACATGATGGCTGAATATTGACGGTTTTACGTTTTATGAGACCATAAAGGAAAAACGCTTAATAGAAGTTTCACAGGATGCATTGAGGTGTTCTGTTGTCAACTGCCAAATCAATTTTCATGTCTCGTGAGAAACTGTGTTTACTTGGTGGCTGCTGTTTGATCGAACAAAATGGGCTTTGAGTGTAAGTTGTGGAAATTGCGGACACACACAGATCTTGCGAATCCTAGATGATGTGTGTCCGTGTCTGCGGCTTAAACTGGAATCCGTAAACTCATAAAGTATACAAAAGTGTTATCGAAATATTCGAAAAGTTTTTGATGTTCCTCTATTGTCTATTTGCTGTCGTTAGCCAACCATTCGCCAACTCCTGACCGAAAAACCCGGGGTTGGTTGATCATCAATCAGCTCGTTTCACCGTTTGAACGACTGGTTCACCTCTTATCGACTTAGGTCGGTAATATAGCCTCACAGCAGAGGCGTGCTCAACGACCCGGCCTTGATTGTAGGCTGGATGCAGGCCACCCGCGTTGCTTTGGGGTCAGGTGCAGGTTTTTGGCGGGCGCGTAAAGTGCTGACGTGAATTAGTTTTGCATGCACTGAGTTGTCACCCAGACACACGACAGTTCGGCCTTCTTATCCAACGAAGTCGATCGTGTGTCCCACAGCAAGGTGACGCAGAGACGGTGACTTGCGCGTGCATTAGATTATATTGAGAGCAGACTTGCACTGCATCTACCGCACCCCCTCTGCTCCCCCTCCCCCCACTTGGACCTGGTGTTATGACCAAGCCAAGAAGACCGGAGTTGGTAGAGGCGCGGGTGGCTAGTGTAGCCGGAGCTGCCCCTAGGTGTGCCGCCACACCTGGCTCCGATCCCAGCTGAGTGGAAATGCAATAAAGGCAACATTAAGAAGGAACCATTATAGCCTGACTCTCAGTACGCCAGTTGGGTTATCCCGTCAGTTGGCAACCTTACAAGCCACGGCCTTTACCTGGACATAATGTTTTTTTTACCCAGACCAGAAGTTTCGCTCTGCATTGGAATGTCCAGTAGGCCTTCTCATGCATCCCGACATAGTTTACTTGAAAAGGCCTACCGAACACGTCATGTAAAAAGGGTGTATTTTGCCAAAATTTTCGTCTGCTCGGCTAGCAGTCGATCCCAAACATTGCTAAACGTTTCCGATAAGTTACTCTTAGAGAATGAGATGTTAAAACAAACTGAACTCACAAAGCCGAACCCCATCGGTTAACTTGTAAGGTGGCGGACGTCTTGCAAAAACTACCGCGGTTTTGGTCCGAAATTATGAATACGGTTTTAATAGGTTCGCAAGAAATATTAACGGTGTTCCACTCAGTAGCTGACTCCTTATGCGAGGGAGTTGTGTTAAAACGTGCTTGTGCTCACCGAAGTGGGAGATGCACCATCAACTATTGTAAACCTTATGCATGATTTTTTGCGGCCTATCCAGAGGGTCGTTTGCTGGCACGTGAGGAGTCGATGAAGAATGCCTCGGAGCGCCATGTCTATCTATTCACCAACTGTATGTTGATGTGCAAACGCACGGAACGACGAAGCACTCTTGCCCCCTCATCTGCTCCATCGGCGCTTCGCATTAAACGCCGACTGCCCCTGGATCTCATCCATGTGATCGACTGTGCCAGCCCTATTCCACCAAGTCCTCAGATCTACACATTTTGTGACGGTTCACCCGAGTCCGTCTACTTCAATTCTTCGGAGAGTAGTCACCAAAATCCTGCGCGGTCGCAAGGAGGTGAGTGTGTCTCCTCCCATCCTGTTTGAGGTTTAGAAAGGCAATAGTAATTTTCTTGCATAAATACATTCGGGCATTTGCTGTGCTTTAACTGCGAATTCATTTGACCCGATCGTGAATAAGTCGGCGGCCTCGGTGGAATTCGAACTGACGTCAGCAAGGGGAAGGCTTTAGTACAGCCAACGATCTAGCCACTTTAGCTACAAGGCTCCACCGGGAGCCGTAAGTTTAAGCATACTTGGGTCAGGCTACCCGCCCAGTCTACTGCAACTTATGGCATCCACCAATTCTGATACAGTAGGCTGACTTCTCAAGCAGGATTTCCTAGGCAATCCATCTAGAATCCACCAGATGCCTACCAGCCACAGTCAGTCAGGCTGTACTAAAGCCTCGGTCTTGCTGTCTTGGGTTCGAAACCCATCGAGGCCATCGAGTTTTTCACAATGAGGTCAAATTAATTACTCAAATCCAAATACTTAACTGCAAAATTACCATTTTCTCTGCCCCTTTTCTGATCCTTTATTCGTTTTATCCGGTTTCGTGTTATGTTGCCAACGTACTCACCCCATCTGAGAATATGAAGGATTGTGCTAACCGCACAGCACAAGTGTCAACTGATCCTCTCAAAACGTGCACTAGTAATCGGCACCCGTTTTGTCTACTTTTTAATGCTTTTGACCTTTGTTTTGCGTCGACCAAACTACAGGCCATTCTTTTAAACCGACAACACCAATGTGATTGGTTATTCGCGTTTAAGTCTCAGCGAGAGAATGCTGTTCATTCCAACGCCGCCCTGTCGCTAAGTCGACGTGTTGCTGATCAGCGTACTTCCGGCGGCAAATGTTTATTAACCCATCGTGTATGAAAAGACCGCTCGCCGGAGAGTAAAACCCGCAAAATATTCCCCTTGCTGTTGCTTCAAAGCTAAACAAAACGCACCGAAGCGTGTCGCACACCTCTGTCCAGTCCAGTTCCGACCGGTACCCCCATCTGGTCCCCTATGTCTGTCCGCATCGTTCCCGGACATTACGGCGTCGAATTGCCCAATGCTGTCGCATGCACATACACAGAAACAATCCAAAATGCAATGTTGGTAATAACTTTCGTTCACTCGCCATTGGGGGGGGGGGGGGGGGGGGGAGGGGAGGGGGCGAGGATACTCTCGAGCGCTGGAACTGACATTCTATTCCTCTGGTCGTTTGGATTCCCAGTCGAATTCGTCAGCCGAGACAGCAAGGATATTGAACGCTCGAGGATTGCAGTAGGTATTGGGTATAGTTGCTCGGTGTAGTTTGGCTCGGACTTGCCAATGCTAAAGATGAGAGGGGCAGAGCGAGGTCAATCCTGCTCAGATTTCGTAAATCAAGCAGTTGAAGGGTCTTATAAATGATCGGACGCGCTAAAAATCCTGGCTTCGGAAGGTCGCCAACTAACCCGGTTCTACTCAGAACTAAGAATAGGGACTGCATTTGACTATGCGAAGACTAGTTGATGTAAAGTTGGAGAATAGTAGGTCTGTGGTAGGGGTAGACTGACCTCAACCCCGCTGGTCTTTCTACTCACATCCATTCCCAGAACTCTTGACTCGGCCTTACTTTGGGGACACTGCGAGTGTGGGAAGACGGGAAGTAATTAGATGCAGCAAATATAGGCTTCACCGTACACAACCACTACGTTATCGCCACGGTCGTGGTCCTTGTCTCTTGCGACGGATGAGCTATCGGTAGCCAGATGGGCTAAGCATCCTTCCCATGCTGAAGCCGATTTATCTCCGATTGGGCTGATATGTCACCAGCTAAGTGTACTTTCAAAGAAGGTGGTTGACAAAGCTGCCGTGCTCTGAAATTCACGAAGTGCTAACAATCGGGGCTAGAGAGGATCGTAACTGACAGGTTGCATTACACCCTTGATTTACCCCTTAGGCAGCTGCCACTGTATGTCATCGTTTTCGGATCATCACGTGCACAACTGGCGAGAGACGGTGTGGTTGTCTGGTTCTTCGATGTGTCCAGGCCCGTTTTCGCTTTGTTAGGTACCTACGCTTTGCAGGTAGGAGGCGTAAGGTATATGTTGCGCAAGTCCATCTCAGCTAAACCGAGAATCCACTGCGTTAGACCGACAAGCTCTCGACGGGACCGCTTAGGAGATGCACTGGATCAGCAACGGGGGTATATGAGGGTAACTGCACCCGTCATCCACGATCCGCACCCATAACAAATTCACGCAAGGATGATTTGGTTTTACGCCTAGGTGCAGGCTCACGCCGCGCCAATACCCACGGATGTCTGATCAGCTCGGATAGTGGAATATGGTCTGCGAGGGGGAAGAGAGTAGAGAGAGAGAGAGAGATAAACTCTAGGGACTCCGGCTCCTCGAAACTCATTACATATTCCTCATTAAAAACAACCTGATGCGTTACAAGTCTTGGCTTGGCGAGCTACCGACGGAGGGGATCACTTGGTCGTCCTCTCAGGAGAGAAGGTTAGGCTTCAATGGCTCCTTCTTGACCTTGCTCCTATGTCACTCACAGGCAATTGGATTCCCTGTCGTTACTTTCCCTTTTATGTGAAAAATTAATGGATCGTGTGTGGCACGTGTGGACAGTTTGTTTATTTTTGTCAGCCACTACAACTCTGGTTATTCGCTTTTAAAATCGTACGAGTATTGTCTTGTTTACTTTCAGAGGAAAATCCTGCGTAAACTTGGAGTAAGTCCTTTGGAATGATCCATTTAAGAGGCTCGCAGCGAAGTTTGCTGTGAGTATTTGAGCTGATATCGACCAGCTACTGCGGAATAATCGCGTAATATTCAGAAACTACCAATAGGCAGTCAGTAGTATACAACTACGTAGTTATTTACCATGCTAACAGCACAGGTATTATCTACTTTTGGCTAATACC
The DNA here is from genome assembly GCA_017591395.1 of Schistocephalus solidus. Lineage (NCBI taxonomy): Eukaryota > Metazoa > Platyhelminthes > Cestoda > Diphyllobothriidea > Diphyllobothriidae > Schistocephalus > Schistocephalus solidus. Next base: position 15,051 of record WEDG01011480.1, read on the forward strand.
TGTGGTACTAGTATGGTAAATAATTACGTAATTGCTTGCGAGTACTGTCATCTTCTGTAAGGCATGCATGTTGCCCAGGCCTCGCAATGAAATTGTGGATGACTTAAAAGATAAAGACAGTGGCTCAGCTTTGACTCAACTGCAGTAGCAGATAACTTATTCCTCGCTCCTAGGACGTATCCCATCTGCCTTTCTAATTAGGCCTAAGTTGGACGAATTCCATCCGAAGTTCTTCAACTGCGCATTTACACCCAGCCACAGAACACAATTCCTTCTGTGTGGAGTTCGTTGAAGTGCGGCATGTCCCGTCCTCTTCCACCTCGAACACGCCCGCGGGTGCTACCGCCGTTGCGTCCGCCCTCGAACCTGGTGCCATGACGTCCCCCTCCTTGGGCCCCAATGACACGGAGGGTTGCACTTTGACTGGCAACACTCTCACCGGCCCTGCGGAGGCGGCAGTGGAGCCCTCGTTGCCCCCCGGGGCGAACATTCAACGTATCTGGTTTGAGGCCTCGAGTCCGGAGGAGAAGGCAGACTGGATGGCCAGCCTCTTGAGTATTCAAACCTCCCGGTGAGCCTGGCCTCCAATACGCCTCTCTAACATGCAGTACTTTACTCATCCTCATGTGGTTGGGATGGTGGGTTTTTGGTTGTGGTCGCTGTTCGGGCGTATTCGAAGCTACCCGACGAATCACGTCCTAACCACAACTGCACATTGATAGCTTACATAAATTGGGGTGGTTGGACCGTCGGGTAGGTGTAATCTCTTACATCTGGAGTGGCGATCAGGTCGCGTGTCTGGCTGTAGAGCTCTGTCAGCCGCTTCGCCCGAATTCTCCGGTCGTCCTGACATTGTCTTGCCATACGAGCCTGATAAGTGGGGCTGGAGCGAGCGCGATGCATGCGGCAAGTCTGCCTGACTATAAAGCAATCCACGCGCATGTGACTGGTGCAGCGCTCACTCCGCACCACTGTCTGACTGGCGTTTGAGGCGGCACTCCGGCGCGTCAGACAGGTAATACATGTCTACGAGCGAAGCTATGGTAGACAATGAAATGAGTTAAGTTGTAGTTATGACTAAAATATGTGTGTGTGTGTGCCCCCTAAACGGGCCACTAGGTAGATGCGTTGGACCAACACGGGGGCCACATTAGGCCACGGCAGGCGTTATTCGGGTTGCGCTCCCATAACAAATGCCGAACATGGTGTGGTGGCACGCCTAGGGGCGGATAGGACTTAGGGACCCAGCCGCGCCAGCCACCTGCGTCCTCTCCCGCCTCCGGTCTTCTTGACTCTGTCTTGACACCGGGCTCAGGTGGGGGAGGAGGAGAGAGTGCGGTAGATGCAGCGCAAGTCTACTATCACTTTAAACTAAATCACGCGCAAGTCACCGTCCCTGCTCCACTTTCCCATGGAGCATACGGTGGACATCGTCGGACTACGACGGTCGAACTGTCGTGTGTCTAAGTCCAGGTTTCCTAACTGTCCTTCCAAAGACTTCGTCAACAGTATCCAACACGCTTTGATCAGTTAGTTTTTGGATTGAGTTCTGTGATAGGCAATCGCTTAGCTTTTGTGTTTGGGGGTTGTGGCTTTTAGTCTAAACGAAGCAGTTGGTGTCCACACATTTTTACTTATATGCTTACTTTCCTTCGAGTTGTTAATTACTGGAGCCGATGGTTTCTCTGAAGGCATTTTTCCGGATGGCATGAACTCCAGCCTAGCTTTGGTGTACACGACCACAGGTGATGACTAGTGGAATTATTGCGAAAAAATCAGATTCCCTGAAATGCGCAGTTATGGGCCATTTAAAGGTGATTCCTTAGAGCACGCATAGGGTTACGATGTGGTGACTTCGTTACCCGTAAAAAGATGGCAAGCCAACGCGGTGTTTCTGCATGGTGAATGTCGTGTAACATCCAATGAGGCTTTACCGTCTTCCAGTACTTACCTGGGACGCTAGGCTTGTCTTTAGAGAAAGGAGGGGGCCAGATCAGGGCATGGATGGCGTTATTGCACTGAGCTCACAGAAGAATTGCCACACCTTGGAGGGTATGATCACACACCTAGGCTCACACCGCGCCAGCCACCTGTACTCGATCCCACTTCCGGTCTTCTTCACTCTTTCATGACACTGTACCCAGTTGGGAGGGGGGGGAGGGAAGATAGACTGCGGTAGATGCAACGCAAGTCTGCTATCACTATAAACCAAATCACGCACAAGCAACCGCCCCTTTGCCCATCCTACTGTGGGGCACATCGTCCTTAACACTGATTGAAACGTCGGTACCTGACGACGTCAGCTTTCGAATTTAAACCTGACAGCATACCGTCTCCCAACCAAACCCTTCCAGGTTACTGCTGTCCACCGAGCTTATAGGGGACTGGATGGTCACAGCTTCCGTATCGTGTGGTCGAAGTAGCAGAGAGTCAATAGCACCGAGGGAAACCATTCCCGAGCAAAGTTGCTTTCTGCGGTTCCACGGCTCGTTTTAATTTGGTGACAAACTTGCAGAGGTAATCGATAGCAGCGCGCAGACATTTCCTGTATCCTTTTTTATTAGTGCCATCTCTATCATAGGCAATTGAAACCTTTCGGACAGTGTCGCCTAAAGTTTTGAAAGCCTCCACAATAGAGGTGTTTTGAAGAAAGGAATGCAACTTCGGTGTTACTTCCAAGGAAAGATCAGGAGATTTTTCGTTCACAAGACCTCCAATAGAGGAACTTAAACTGACGTGAGGTGAAGTTAGTAGTTAGGATAGTCGTGATGTCAAAGTCTATACAGCGTCCATGACCTCGCAGCGCCTTTGGGAAACAGGTTAATTTTCTAATAACAAAAGTTTCTTGTATTATAAATTTAGAAGTAAATTATTCAGTTGAAGATTATTTTGAAAGTTGTGCTTTATGCCCGTACTCTAATGTGTGCCGTCACCCTAATTTGCCAGTTGCCTCCGATTGGTTGCCATATTTTATGACTGCGTGGTAACGTAAAATGCAGTGCGTGACCTATCTCATGCAAAGTGCCGAAATCGGCGAAAGATGCTTAATCACTCACAAGCCAGCACTAACGCATGTACCAAAGCCTTAAAATAATAAGGAAAAACCCTAGTAGTTAAATTAAATTATTAATATTAATTTAATCTATTAGGCATACCAACTTTTTACGAAAAGCGGCAAACTACGAAAACGCGAAAAATCACTCTAACCGTAATCAGTATATGTGAACAGAATTGTCAGGTGAAATCTCAAACATACCATTTTGTGTATATTAAGAGAACGCTCCATTCATTGAATTTCTTTATAGGCATTTGCGGTATTGGGTTACAATTATTCTCCGATCATCCTTGAAATACCGGCGAAAACTTGATGATTTTCAGTGTTTTCGAACGATTGGCCATAACTTTAAATTCTACTCTATGTTTTTATCAAAACCTTAAAATAAGATACAGGTGGGCGTCCATCTCCACACTAACATTTACGTATTTTTTACTCTCCCAATTCTCGGTGCGGTAAAATAAAATGCCGTCAAACAAGTTTATTCCTGGTTTTTAATGGCTAAAACGTTAGGAATTTTCAAAAACTATTTTTTTAGGCTGAATTCGTTTATAGTTTCTGGAAGACAATGCAACTCCTCACACCTACCTTCATTTGACTTTCATTGACTTTACATCAGATTTTCCGGTTCTAGAAGGGATTAATTTGGACGTTTTTGTGCTTATATTAAGTTCCTTTATTGTAGAACGCGCAAAGACAATAGGTTTTGTTCTGTGATAGCATAGGAAATTTCTTGGATATCCGGCAAACGCCGACATCACCCAAATCCTGTGTGTTTCCCTTCGATACTGCAGTTTTCTTTAGTAAAAGGCTTTCTGAGCCTCAAATCCACTCAGCAAATCAAAATAACAAAAGAAAATGTACGCTAAACTACCCGCTTAAATTTCTACACGACATTGCATGAGTTAGGTCATCTACTGTATTTGTGAAAGGCAGTTCATATAGATTAAAAGGTATTGGAACGCATAAAAAGCAAGTATTTTTTTCAAGAACTATGCAGGCCATCGAGCTGTTTTCGTGCTTACTGTATTTTTTCCGAATGTTATCGTACAAAATCGATTTTTCCTCCTGTGTAAAAATATCTGCCCTGAAAGGGTACTTTTTATCCTTGCCACACCCTAAAACACCACTCCATAGTGTTTTAATTCGCTTTGGGGTCAAGCCGTGTGGGTACCCGTTGAATATACCCATTTCTAATCCTCACCGAACGTCGAAAGTTTGCATGGCCTCATTTGAACCGCCCAGCTCTTCCTTCCATTTCGAAGGCATCCTTCTAAGCTTAGCTGTAGAAGTTTTTGATCACCACTGCTTGGGGACCATCCTTCGGTGGAAATACATCAATTTCGTCTAAATCGAGACATTCCGCACACTAACCGCGACAAAATCGTAAGAATATCCCAGGCCTTCAAAGAAAGACGACTCAGGTGTTTTAGGCACGTTCTTCGTCTGCTGCCTCATGAGCTCAGTGTTTTTGACTTCGATCTGAAGACTTTGAAGAGGAGGTCAACTCCAAAATCTGGCTTGATCCAGTTCGTCAAGACATGGAAATGGCTGTTGGACATTTGGTATTCGATCTCCGTCGCTGGCGAAGAGAATTGGTTGAACTCTCCACACTTGCTGCCGCGGATCGCCACGCTTGGAAGGGTACAGTTCGTGACCTCATCGAGGCTGGCTAGATCAAATATGCTCGCAACCGTACCAAGTGCGAGTTCTTAGTTTGGTTTCCGCCAGTTCCGACAGGAAACTTTGACGTTAACATGTCGGATGGAGCGCCTTCTAGCTCTGAACTTCTCAAACCACCCCTGTTTCTTGGCCTCCAGTGCACTGACAAAGCAATTTCAAACGTTTCTGCATTGCGACCAAAAATTCGGGGGAACAAACCACGTAGCGCAAAACAGATCGGATCCGTCAGGAGGTCCTGTTGTTTGTCAGACCGAATCGAGTCCGAGATGAAGGAAAATGAGTGGAATAGTGTTAGGCGATTGTTCTCTACTGAAGGTTTCGAGTGAGAACCTGAAATGTCATGCTAGCAAACCTTTTGTTCTAGCGATGGTATTTTATGAAGTGTCTGCTCTCAAGGACTACCTATAAAACGTGATGAACTGGATTAATCTACGACCTGGTCTATCACAAGCTTTGAACTCAGTGACATTTTCCTCAGAGTTGACCTCCGCATCTGATGTGATCAAATGTTCCGTAAGATGTGTCCGAATTTTGGCCTAAAGCATTTTAGAACTTCGTAGGACTTGGGAATAAATAGTGGTTTGCCTATTTAAGCATCCCATTTTTCACCTAAACTGAAGTTACCCCTGATGCGCAACGAAAAACTGGGTAATATTTCCAACCTGATCAGTTTGGGGCTATATTGTCACAACACTGAATGCGAACCGCACACGGAGAGGGTAGAGTCATCTTCCAGTAGGACAGCTTAACCTCTTCCGTCAACTCTCCTCTTATCTTCCCGAAGCGCTTGAACTTTACAGCGTCAGGACAATCAAAGGGCTGACACTGATACTTACTCACTGTTACAACCGCGTCTCCATTATCACAGAATCCATATTCGCTGAATGCCCGAAAGATGCCTTCGAATGTTATCGTCCCAAAAACTGAAAATGACTACACTGCGCCACAGAAGATGTTGCACACTTTTCGCAAGTGATCGTCTTGATAAAGCTTCTCTTAAGGTTTTCTTTCTGTAACATTCGCAAACTTGGAAACTATAGTATTTTGAGATATTTTTCACTACAAATGTTTCCTTGTCCATTTGGCCCACGAAAGGGAGAGTGAGGCGTTGGAACACACGACTGCAGAGTCTTTTTCAGCATCTTTTTTCTGTCAAGCATCTATGGTGAGATTTTTTAGGGACTCCTCAAATAACAACCTCTTTCCTATTTTGGGGATTTTGTTATACTTCTGATGGCCAGCGCACTCTTAGGACCTGTGCCTCCGAACTGCATGAGATCACGTGTAGGCGTGATCATCGACAATCTGTCACGGTTGATCGCCCGAATGTCATCTTTTCTTTTCGCCTTGCACCTGTGGTCACACAGTTGGTGGTCATATAGCGCTGAAATGTTTCTTTGGCGCAGGCATAAGCGCTAGGATCGATTAACTAGTGTCCACTATAGGTTCTTATGCCGGTTTCTGAGTTGGATTGTGCAGTCCACATTACTGATCACTTGTTACAGTCATGTGGGCTCCACAAACCGACTGTCTGTGCGTCAGACTTACATGACAGCTAACCACGTGCGTGACTCCTGAGGGGCCGGGAAGAAACTCTTGGGTAATCACTGTCTACGATCTTAGGTTAGAGTATGTAGTCTGTGGTTTACTATATAAGACTTGTTACTTTATTTGTTTGAGTAGGCGTTGTTCTGTTCATTTCTTCCTTGGGTTAGGATGAGGGGTGGGGTTACAGTAGGGGTAGGGGCTGCATCCTAAGGCCCGACCCGTACAACCCCTATTAACAATAATTCCCGTAAGAAACGTTCCATGGGTTATCTGTTACTGACCCTGACTACATACCATACCCCTGCTCTATTTCCAATCTACTTGCGCCTGCCTTGTCATTGTTAGTTAGAGAGAGCGGGGAAGAAAGCGAGTGAGCCGAAACCTGAGTGACCTCTCGCTATAACGAATTTGCCTAGCTTCTAAGCAGTCATGACCTCTTTAAAGTTGTGCCTTGGAAGATTGCCGATTGCAGAGTAAGTCGGTCCTCGGGAGTTTTGAGTCAGGTTGTACTCCCTTCTTGTCAACCTAACTTTAGGTCAATTAAATCTCTATGAGTTTCGAGCGACTGAAGTCTGTCTCGTGTGGATTGAGCCCCCAACACGTGTGTGGAAAGCTAAGAGTCAGGCTTAGAGTCAGATCACTCACTGTATTGAAGTCCATATCTGATCGCCTTCATCTTGTTTTGCCAAACCTGAATAGTTCATTTGACCCAAAATGTGAACAACTCGACGGCCTCGTTGGATTTCGACCCCACTACAGCAACGAAAAGGGTTAAATACATCCAATGCTCTAACCACCTGAGCTGTGAGACCCCACCGGGATCCTTGAAATGTTATCCCGTTTGGATCAAGTTAATATGAACAGCTGACTGCAACGTGTGAAATTCAACAAAAGAAACAATTAACTGACTGCCCAAGCCGAATTTGTGACTCAATCAGGAATCCACCAGTCGACTACCAGACTCACTTGATTAATAAGTTTTCTGTTATCAGGAAGTCTTTTTATCCAGATGTGAGAAACTCGGTGGCCTCGGGAGATTCGACCCCAGGACAGCCAGGGCAAGGTTTGCGTATAGCTACCTTTAAACTCACTTGCCATTGGAAACTAATGCCTGTGGAAAGACGAAGAGAAGAGAATGATTCTTTGAAGTTCTCGCTCATTATAATCCACGTTACACACCATTAATCACTGCCCTACCAGAGTAATAAATGCTATTCATAGAACTAGACGGCCAAATCACCGGCACAGTGTTCTGGGCTGTCTGCCACGTGATCTGCACCAATAGTTCAAAGTTTCTTTCTATTTCATTTGAGCTTCGTGTCAAACCGATGGCGCGCATACGTACGATCTCGGACTGCCCTGGTGTGTGTGTCTGTGTAGTTGTCCGGGCTTCTCCTCCGCTCACAGGTCTAGTGCTATCTGGTCCATCTTTGTCGGAGCTGTTTGTGATTGCACGCCCACCCGGTCGTTCTAGATACGCAATTCGACTTCGGCCTGACGACTAATCGTAATTATTCCCTCAAGCACGTAACCCCTCTAAAACTTTTCTCCTTCCTCTTCTCTCTCCCTCTTTCCCCTTTTTCATACCTTCGCACTCCGTATGGGAGTCCTGTGTGCGGGTTTTCCGCCGCTCGTGCTGTTACTCTATAAACTTTGATCTCAAGTGTTGTGCAGTCTGCAGATACCCGATTATGAGTGCAGATCATGGAGTTCTGTGCCCGTAAACTGTACAGAAAACTGTTTAGTTTTGTTTTGTGTAACGACTTAATAGTTGAGAGACTTAACTGCGCACTACTCGGCCGATTTGCACATCTTTGCCAACCAAACAGGGCTGAACTTGCGCTGTTTACGCCGTTCTGTGCTACGAACAACACGAGGTCCTACCGACAAACGACTGGAATCGCGAGGTTAAACCTTTGGTAGCAATATTCTACCCTTCTATGTCAGCCCGAAATGCGGACCAACCACATATATGAGAGACAGGAAAGAAAGGATTTGTTGGCCATCGCCTCCGATTTTGCGTTAAGTCATCAGTCCGACTCGGTTGCATCATTGTCTTAATAGACAGGGTGAGACTGATCATGCGCGCAACCTTCCCTATCCTGACCTTGCCCCATCTTGAAGGCATCACAGCACCCTAAAGTAGTTGCTTGAAAGGCTATTAACTGCAAAGGAGATTGTGCTGGGACACCGATATCTGTACTCTGAGCCGTCTTCAGTAAGGCAAGTGTGATCCAGGAGTGGTTTCTAGTAGACGTATTTTTGTTTAAAAAAACGTGTCTTTAAGAATACAAAAAAGAGAAAGAATGCATTTGTGCCGCATGCCTGTTTGAATGCATAAAAAAGCACTGTGGAGGAAGATAGGTTCCACCTCTCACCCCGTCCCCTCCCCGGAAATATGACGTAAGGCCACCTGCAATACGACAATGGTAGTAATGGAGACCTTCGAGGAGAAGAAGCGTGCTCTTAGATATGTTAAACGGCCAAATCAAAATTGTGACCTTGTGCACCATTCCAGGAGGGGTGAATAATGAGCAATGGAGATGTCTGTTCGACCACAGGGACAATTTGTTTAATATTCTGAGCTTTCAAACGCCTGCAGGCGTCTTTTATCAGAGATAACAGCAGGACCAACAAAAAGGCGACATTTATAGGGGCTCCGTACTCCGGTGTCAAATCGATACATTAATTAATTGAGTTCACATCATTGGACCAAGCTTACATTAATTCTCGGTTCATCTTGTTTCCAACGTGGGCTATTATCTTGATGGCTGTGAAGTTGAACTCATGGTCCATTTCGTAGGTGCGAGTAGCAACTAGCGATAGTTCGTCGTATAGCCAACTTACGTTCGTGTATGTGCGATCCCAGCATGCGTTCAGTCTGGCCTGTGCAGTTACAAGGACAGTTTGCGCATGAGATGTGATACATTACTCTAGATTACTCTTTGGGGTTCGTTCGGTTTTTGATTTTTATCACCCTGCTGTGCATGGTAGCTTTGGGCCGGTATGCAATGCCAACATCTAGTCCGGCAACAGTGCGCTCAGTCGCTTCTGGGACGTCCCGTGTCATAGCCCTAAACCTAACACTAAACTTACTTTAACCCAAACCCTAACTGGAACCCTAATCCCTCTGAAAATTTGCATCAGACTATGAATAAGGGCAGGAGGGGTTGGGTGTACCTATTCCCGTGCCCTGCCTTACCTTCCTATAGAGTGCCCTTTTAGTGAGTAATAACAAACGTGCGGCACAATTATGCTTTGGCAGTTTTACATATCTAATATCACGCTTTTTTTCCTCGAAGGTCTCCATTACTACCAGTGTCGTATTGCAGGTGGTCTTACGTCATATTTCTGGGCAGGGGACGGGGTGGGAGGGGGAACCTATCTTCCTACACAGTGCTTTTTTATGCATTTAAACAGGCGTGCGGCACAAATGCATTTTCGTTTTTTTTTATATTCTTAAAGACACGTTTTTTTAAACAGAAATACGTCTAATAGAACCACTCCTAGATCACACGTGACCTTGCATCATAGTTCTCTGGGGAAGGTGGGGGGAGGCACATATATCCGTGTCCAAACTAACTTTTTCCTCGGGACCCATGGTTAGATTGTGCTGGCTTCCTCTCACTGTTTTCCTATGGCCATTATCGCTGTTGAGATGTGCGCGAGAGCGAGGTTTGGTTGCTATGGTGTTAACAACGCGGCACGCGTCCGGTGGAGGTCTGAGACCAGGTCACTTGCCGCATCCAGGCCCGTCCCCAATCGTCACGTGTTGCTGTGGTTTGGTGTTGTAAGAGCGATTGACGTCAGCGCGTCGCAGTTTCCCCCTCTCCCCCCCCCTTCACTCCGCAGTAGACTCCGGATAATCAAGTCACACCGATTAGCTGCTTATTCGGCCCCAATATTTGAGAACAAAAGTAAATCCTATGCAGTAGTTCCACCACTCCGGTAAGTTAGGTCGGTGACCATCCGCGGTGGGAATTCACGGAGCGGAAGTTGAGAGCACAAGCCACATGTGGGACAGCCATGGCTACTGTCGGTCGAAACTTCCGTTAAGTGGTCCGTGTAGACATGTAATTGGCAGGACAGCCATCCGCTAAGCTAGCACACCAGTGGGATGGTAGTGCTGCCTTAGCTGATGAACAGCCTGGCGGCCGGGGCCGGTGTGGTCTGTACGGCGGCGAAGGTGTTTGTAGGAGAAGGGGACGAGCAGCAGCTATGACACCAATCGACTATCCGATGTTTACTAATGCTCCCAAGCTAACGTCGGTGGGTCTGGCCGTGCAAAAAATAAAGATGGAGCACTGGCGGGGGAAAAATGTCACACTGAACCAAGTAAGAAGTCAACAGTTTAACATTAGTCATCTCCAACTGGCAGAGAAAAGAGGCGCCCCCATGTCTGGAGTCACGCCCATGGATTATCATTGTTCGAAGGCCTGCAAGGAACATCACAAAAGCGGAACTGAGAGGGCAAAACCTGGACGTTGGGGGAGTTGGTTAGTCTATGGTCCTGCATTGCAACTTAAGATACTTGGACAGGTCCAGTCCTTTTTGATTCGGCATGAGCCAGTTTACCGAAGCCCATTGTAATCACGTTCATGTGAAAGTCCCAACTCCTTTCCGGGGAGGGGGGGGGGCATCGTCAAATTCGACGAACAAACTGTCGTTATCGCGACTTGCCCACCTCCTACGCATTTCCCTCCTGAACCACCTACCATAATTGAACAAATTGTAGTGTAGTGTCATTTTCGTTTTTTTGAGACTTTTCTCCTTGTCAAGCAGCTGCCCCTGCCTAACCTCTTTGCTTTACTTAGGCAACAGTTGATTATGAGGATCCACCATTTCGAGGCGTTTGTTTCACTGTGTCCTATTTATTACCCCGCTCTGATTAACCCCTACAGTTCATATTTGTCAGTTTAATCCTTAAAGGCTTTTTCTATGCGCTTTGATTTTGTGCCGGCTTATGCATATTGTCTGTGGAAGGTGCTGTCCCAGTCTTTGAATGCTAGGGAAATTTGTTTGTGAATGAATGCGAAGGTTCGAGTCCTAGGAGATTGCATGAACAAAAGCGAAGTCTGCTGAAGCACCGAAACAGGATGTTTATTATTCTGAGCTTTCAGACTCATGTAGGAGTCCATTGCCTGAGATAGCATTAGCAACGAAAAAGCGACACTTATAGGGGCTACGAACCGATCAGTTATCGCTGACGCAAGCCTGGACGTGACTGCGCAGGGCTCTGTACGCCGGCGCAAATCGATAAATCGATTGATTGAGTTCCTATCCGTGGACCAGGCTTCAAGCAGTTCTCAGCTCGTCTTGTTTCCGGCGTGGGCATCTATCTTGAAGGCTTCGAAGTCAAACCAAACGACCGGTTTACACAAGCAGTCCGTTCTGATTT
>WEDG01011481.1:0-19382 GCA_017591395.1 Schistocephalus solidus
TACCGACTGCTTCACTAAAGTCTTCGGAACATTCGTGCGGCCACAGTTGGAGTCCACTTTCCAAGCTTGGAGAACCTAGCCAGCGAAGGACATCAACATCCTTAAAAAGGTCCAAAGCTAAGCAACAAAACTTGTCCTTGGACATGGCTCACAGCCTTATGAAACGGCTGTTGAATCTCAATCTCTTTCTTTTGCGCTATAAAAAGCTTCGGAAAGACCCGATACTAACATTCCGCACAGGACGCGTCCAGGACTATTGTCTCGTCCCAGGTGATTTATTCGAGTTAGTAGCAACAACGAACTTGAAGGGTCATCCTTGAAAATTACTTGTGACTGGAGCAAGGCTAGACATTTGGAAGTAATTCTCTTCCAAAAGAGTAGTTGAATCTTAGAATAGTCTTCCTCTGGATGTTGTAATGTCGGACTCCTCGGAGGTTTTTAAGCGAAAGTTAGATCGATATAATGGTGCGAGCTACAACACTAACTAAAAGCTGCAAGATTGACGTCAGAAAATAAGGTTTTTAGGATAATATTTGAATAACATTTCTTTTTGTTTGTTATTTTCGTTCTAGGGTTTGCACTCTCCCATAATTCCCATTCTGAGGCCCACGAGGTCTTCGCTGCTTAATTATTTGCACACCTTGGTGACAATGTGTGTTCGCATCCGCTGGACCTGGTGGCCCTCTTCCATGCGGTGTATGAAAGTTTTCCCTTGGTTTTAACCGCAACAGACTGAGGATCATCTGGGCTGATATTTCCTTCTATGAAATCACTCAACGGACTCTGCAGTCAGCAAAAGAGCATCTGGATACACCTTTTGAACTCCGTTGCTGATTCATGTGACCTCCGCAATGCTCCCCGTTGAACCCTTTCCCCAAGGGCGACATTTTTTTTCTCCTAAATATCACTGAGAGTTTTTTTTCACTGTCTGTTCTTTTTCAACTATGTTCCAGCCAGTTGGTTCATATCAATTGGCCTCGAAACCATATCGAGATTCTATTTTTTGATACCAAACCTCTCATTTACAAATAGGGAATTCAAAGGTAAATCCCCTATATCTCCCTCAAATAAACTGATACTGATACCGCAGACTATGTATGCACTCCCAACAATCGAAGCCTTAGTAAGGTCCTCGCTACCACTTTAACAGGTTATTTTCATGTAAGATTAAATTGTGCATACTTTAACAGTGTGGAACAATAGAAATTCCCAATTTAATCTTTGAAAACGCCCACTTGCTTCATTCTCATTTGCCTTAAAAATCAACATTTTCAAAAATTTAAAATAAATTTGATGTTTTGTGTTATTCACCATCGTGAATTCTACACCAATTGCGGTGCCAAATTCTCCGGGACACCTTAAGTAAGTCGACCTGAGACGGACATTGTCCTCATTTGAACGGTTACGTCGTTAAACCAAGGAAATTAAGTTGTAACAATGGTAAGGGATCCTTTTTAACTAGTCTAAATACATATGAAAAGTAGACAAAAAACCCCCTACACACTCATTTTGAGTAACTGCGAGATGAATGTAAAAATCAGACAACCACACATTGGATACAGATTCCTAGTGTTCATAAAAGTATCTTCAAATTGAGGTGGCGAATAGAGAATGTTTTTATAATTATAACGTTCTATTGGATTCTTACTCAGTAGAGTAATATCTGAGGGAGAATTCAAATCGGAATAAAAAACCGATATCACATGGACTTTTCAGAGGATTGACCAATCCAAAAATGTCGACAGACCTTCTGCATAATGGTTGATTAGCATTATGAAAGCATATGCGTTAATTTCATTATTACAGGGTGCTTTTTTAAAATAAAATTTGAGCAACACGACTATCTTGTTGAATCGGATGAATACGTGCCAATATTTAAAGTACGGTATGCTGCAAAGATTATGAATTTACATTTCTAAATATTTAAACCCTAAATTCTGAAGCGATTTAAATGTTTAAATTTTATTACAAGCGTATGTTCCAGAACCCACAAGAGGAAAGCCTTGGACCCAGTTTTGAATTACGAACAAAACAACCAAATATATAATTATTGCTAATTTAGCATTGAATGAATATTAAATCATTACCTATCTGCATTTCAGGGATGTTGGAACAAGTATTCCTATAAACGTGCTGATTGAGCCAACTTTATTTTAATCTGAATGATTTTTTTCAAGCTAGCGTATAAATTTATCAGCAGATTAAAATTTTATAAAGCAAAGCATTATTGATGTGATAATTACAACTGTTATCAAGGCATAAAGATTTACGCCTGAATCCGTAAAGCTCAAAATAAGAGCTCAACTGCGTTACCAATTGAATTAATTAGCAAACGCCAACGAAGGCAGCGTCGAATACAGCAAGAGTCCTGAATGCCGGCTTTTCACATTGACAAACGTCAGATAAAATGTGTTTTAAAAGGCCATAATCAGAAGAATTGTAATATATAGGCAATATTTTAAAATTGAGGCCGTCCACAGGAATGCGTACGTTTCAGGTACAATGAGAGGAGGAGGAGCACTACTATAGAGCATTCTTAATTAAAAATATATTAAATGAGTAAATCTGAAGCAGAGTATAAAAGTGGTTCTGCCACGGCCGCCACGACAGCACAATTACCGCTCATAGTTACCTCGACCTTGACAAATTGCGCAGCTTGGGCCCCGCCCGCATATTGATGGTTCCTTGGCAATTACTTATGAGCGCGTAATTTATATGAACAATATGAATGTAAAATATGTTTTTTGGAAGTTGCAGCCATTGCAAACATTTTTATAGCTCTATTAAGAAGCTCTTTAGCACTAGAAACTCAGAATACCTAAAATAATACATGGGTTTACTATTGAGCGAGTGCTGAATATGTGGATTGGAAAACGTACCCAGGTTCTTATATTTACTGCACATGTTATGATTTTATACTAATAACTACTGAAGTCAGTGTTTAGAAGCTTTGAGTTTGAATCAATTAAATTAACTTGATCAGCTAGTAGTGGTTAACCATGCAAAACAATTAACTTTTGTCACATGCCTTAAGATATCTAAAATTCTCCCAATTACAAAGCTAACACGGAATGTTCCAAATAATGGTTAGCTCCGCGATTGTACGATAAAAATATTTCCCACCCACCTTATCCTATCTACTTTTAGAATCATTGTTTTCGTACAGGAAAAACGGCGTCAATCTAATGGATGGTATAGTTATTTCATTGGCCAGTTTTTTAACATTGCACTTTTTAAAAAAATCCAAATTTAAAACTGAAATTTTAGTACCAAGAATCAAACCCGTTTTTTGTAACAATGATAACCCTCAAGCGTGATTCTAAAAATTTTCAGGCATGCTGGAATTTTAGCTTTTGAATTTCATACAACGAGGACAAGCAAAGTAGTGTTCCCGTTCACGTCGATTTCCTGCAGCTATGGGTTTAATTATATTCCCTAAAAATATGCACATAAATATTCCACGTTGAAATGATCCACTGGAAAATTATATCTGATAAAAAAGAGACAATCGCGGTTCATTTTTCTTTTATATTTTAAACAATTGGTATTTGGTAGTAATTTTATAATTTCGAATTGTCCATTAAAATTACATTTTATATCATACAGGTGCATCAGATAATATTTTTGCGCAATTTTTTAACGTTTTAATCGTAAAAATTGTAAAGAATCAAAAAACTGTTATTTGAAAAAGCAAGTTCTCTTGGTTTTCTACTAGATTAGCGGCAAAACTGAGGCCAATCGACCACATTTTTGTTTTCAATACTACGTTATTGAGTAAAATGGCATTTAAAATGTACGGTAGGTAAATCATCTGTAGTTAAAGTGCATTTTGTTGTTTCTAAGCACAGTTAGTGCCATTTGCATTCCTAATAAACTTCAAATGCCATTTTCCTTCAATATTCTGGCGTGATCAAGATAAAATATTGCTGTTACCGGATGTAGATTTTCAGAAGAGTTAATTTAAACACGAATTAATAAAGTCAAGATGTTTGATCCATTAACTGCGATCACATGCCATTTAAAAGCAGTTATTTTATCACTATAAGGAAATCTTAATCCTTCAAAATGGAGATTGTTATGATTATAACATATCAGATGTAATGAGCAAAACTTTGCTTTCATCTAATAAGATGACTTGTATTTCAATAAACACAATTATACAATTTAATTAATCGAAACTATAATTGCATGCATATTTTATCATTTAGACGTGTAATATATGCTGTACTTGGAGCAGGGTTTTGAGGATTTCACATCATATTTTGTAAGGTTTCTGACCAATGACGTTGCCCCTTAAATGGAAAAGAATACACATATGGAAGATAAGAAAATAAAAAGAATAGGTTTGTAAAGATAAAGTCACTACACATAAGTAAAAGGTGAAAGTTCATTGTGCTTGTGACTGCTACTGTTTCTAAAGATCGATTCGAGAAAGAATCCGAAACGTCAGATTAATAAAGCTATTGTAACAATGATAATGTCGTTTTATTTGATATCGTTTGAGATTTGAGTGTTAACTTTATAATAGCCAGAGAATAAGCCGAAAAGAAACCATTTTTTCCTACCGTTTTCGCTATTATTCTATAAGATGAGAATTTATTTTTAAAATCAGATTGCTATTTTGAATGTAGCAAAGTATCAATTCCTACGTCTTCTCATGCATTTACCACCATCTTAATAAAAGGAAGCTGACTTTTAAAACTAAGCTGTAAGTCTTATTATCGGAGAAATATAAAAGCCAGCACAAAGGCATTGGGTGCCTGTTTAATTTAAATGTCCTTCAAATGATAATCTTTGCACCAACTTAGACTATCTTACCCTTCTTGAGACGCTAGACAGCCCTCATAGTGTTTTCGACTTCGCAACATACAATGCGTATGTTTAATGAAAAAATATGAAATATGTGTTTACCAGCAGTCTCAGATTTCTTGCGAACTAAAAATCAATAACCCACCTTTTGGCATACTGACAAGCCATAAAGTAGGACGGTATGCCCTCAAATATGCCTTCGCAAATCTGGATCGCACATCCAATTCTGCTCGTTGTTGCCCAGATCATCTAGAGATGGCGGAAAAAATGTTTTTATAGCAGTCCCAGAAACGTGTTTCCGGTTTTATTTTAGATGTTCGGAATTGAAATTTTAAGCGAAAGATCATTCAAGGACAGAAAAAAAGGTAAATTCTCATTTAATTTTCGAACACCCGCTTTATTTCTATAAGCACTGCCCGTTTTATATTTGCTGTTTATTCTTATCTTTAGTGATTACTCGAACTTACCAGTAAACGCGATTAGTGTACGTTATGAGAGGATTAATGTCCAAATATAAACGTGTCTCATCCCTGATATATTCGAAAACATGATTCTGCATATTAAGTGACCAAATAAACACAAAGTTTGCTTTATAAAAAGTCTCATGGCAAATCATGATTTTTTGCATCTCCACGCAACCTAAAAATCAAATTTATTTGGAATAACATAGGCCTTAAAGACCGTTTGGCTATAAGGACCGTTGTTTAACTTAGCCAATCCTCTTTTTTGTACGCTTGTCCGTTATTATTATTATTATTATTAAGCGTACAAAGAGTAAGCAAGAAGGTTATAAAAACTGTCTTAATTTTAAAAAAATATACAGTTTTTTCAGTTAGGTTTACAAAAGGTTATTTTAAAGACATTTTTGGCAAAAGCAACAGGCTGCGTTTTCATTTATTACAGCTGTTTGTTTCATATTTACACTGGTTTATAAAACGAAAAGACTAACACTATAATTTACCTGTGTTTAGTGACCACACATTTTCCAACATTTGTTGCTGGTGTAGTCGTAGTACATTATTTCCGCGTACCATGCCTTCATTATGACATCAACTGAATCATCCTCACTCATTCCACCAGTCGCACCAATATTCTGGCCAGAACTAGTATATACTTGGTTTTTCTTTGGGGGATGTTCAAACTTGCATCGGTTGACCCACTGTTGTGCCAGGCCCTCGAGATTCAAATCATATGTCTATTAAAAGTAATTAAAAATTAGATCCATCCTCAATGTTGATGAATGCACATATATTCAAAAAGCGAGCAATCACTGGCCATAATTATGGATAATGTTAAGTCAACCACATAACGAATTGCAATTTACTGAAAATCTTTCCATATGTGCTTGGTCTTAAAAGTAAAATTACTTTTATGTAGACGTTTAATATATTGCAAACAACATTAAGGGGAGAAATCAAACATCAGATCTTCATAAACTAAAACGTCTTTTACTTATTTGGGTCTCTCACGTAGTAAGCTTAGCTGGGTTTCGATACCGATTCCAAAACCACATGGGGACGAGTGGTTTCTGAAACTCTATCAGCAATTGCCCATCTTCCTTTTGTTCATATATCGATTGCAACCAACAGGACAGCGATTCAGTGGTTCAGGGGTTAAGTCACGAACTAAAGCGTCAAATTTTTAAAAAACCATTTTTTTGATAGGGCTGGCTGATGAGGTTTACTAATATAGAAATTATTCAATAACTCGCTGATTCATGAGAATTATGTCATTGTTACTATAATATTTTCAGCATTTGTTAAAGTCACCAAACTCCATTTCATAAACAAGTTCATAATTACATCAGTGAAGTTTAAGTATCTTAAAAGACAATTATTTCAGTGGCGAAAGATTGAAAGATTTTAGACAAACAAATGGCTCTTTATCAAAGTGCAATGTGAATAAACATAGTAATCCACGTTGATGTAAATTCTCGGATCAAATTCATCCTTATCAGCCTTGCATATATGTAAGCAAGCATATGTAAGCAAGCATAAACCAAGCATACATGAGTCGAGGGACAATATCTGGGTCCAAGAATAAATGCTTTTGTTATTGCTACTTTAAAGCGCACAGTAGGTTGTATTGTACAACTAAAGATCACCTGATTTATCTTGGGTCTGCTATTAAATATTCTGTCTAGTTTTTCGTCTGGCAGTCGTTGCCCTATATTCTGCTAGAAACGCGTTCGTTGGAAAGGAGGTTCCCTTTGCATTAGGCCGTCTTGTGTGCAGCAGGGCATGGTTTGGGGGTAGGACACATGCTGATGTTTCGGTAGGTGTGTCATGCAGTCGTGTATTTGGTGGCATTTAGTTTGGCTTTTTTGCCGGTGTTGTGGTTTGGGTGGCGTTCTGGGCTGCGCATTCCTTCATTAGGAT
The DNA here is from genome assembly GCA_017591395.1 of Schistocephalus solidus. Lineage (NCBI taxonomy): Eukaryota > Metazoa > Platyhelminthes > Cestoda > Diphyllobothriidea > Diphyllobothriidae > Schistocephalus > Schistocephalus solidus. The sequence continues at coordinate 7,188 of WEDG01011481.1, forward strand.
GAGCATGCGTTGGCCCATGGTTCTACTACGGTTAAACGTTTTTCGAAACCGGGGTGCTACTGCCCACCTCTGTGCTCAGTCATGCATTCGGACACATTCGGTTAGGTTCAAGTCCTAGGCATGGGCATGGATTGGCGGAGGGTTTGTGCAGCTGTTGTTATGGATTCCGGTTCATACCTGTGTTCTGCTCGGTAATCCATTTCTCCATATTAGATAGCCTTCGTGGGCTGCCTTGGTTAAAAATTTCGGCTGGGATCCCCCCTCCTCCCCCACTTCAACAGTTGGTGGCGTTCTGGGCTGCGCAGCCCTTCATTAGGATGAGTCTGCGTAGGCCATTGCTCTAGTACGGGTGTACGGTTGTGGAAACCGGGGTGCTACTGCCCCCTTCTGTGCTCAATCATGCGTTCGGAGGCAGTCGGTTAGGTTCAAGTGCTTTTTTGTTGTTTGGACAACGGTACGGCAATGTGGGTAGGATTGGTGCAGCTGTTCTTTTGATTCCTAATGGGGGGTTGTTAGTTGAATCCATTAACGTGGTTTGCGGGTTTCATCTGCTTTTGAATCCAGACTGCGCTGGCGTTTTTAGTTCAGTAACGCGTTTACATCTGGTTTTCGCTGGTTATTCGTTCTTACTACGGTTAATCTGCGCAGTTGTCCACTAAATACCTTCCATTATGTTAGGTCGTTCGTTCGTTTTGCTCATCTATGTTGCCTTCTTTAATTGTTTTGCGTGACGTCTAAACAGACGTTCAAATGGGATGAGTCTAAGAGGGCTATTACTTTGGTTGGTATTTCTTTCAGGGTTTATTCCTAGGATGGTTGGGATTACGGATTAACTTGCTTACCCTTTGTGACCAACGTGTTTTTAGCCCTTCTCGTTGTTAGACCAGTGTTTTAGGTCTTTAACTTTCCTTCTCGGGCAGTATCCTCATTAATCATTAACTGCGGTTTAATCATCATCTGTCCATATGAAGCCTTCTGTTTAGTTAGGTTCCGAGTTGTCGCACATGTGCTAGTGTTCTAATCTTCCTTTAGTTATTCGATGTTTGCACAAAGTTCGGGTTAGCGTTCTGATCTGGTGGTTGTTACTAGCTTGGCTTAGTAGTTGTAATAATATAAGTGGCATAATTAAAAGCAGTAGTACAATTCTTATTAGTTGTCGAAAAAGCTGCAGCAGCAACAGTAATAGTAGTAGTAGTAGTATTAGAAGAAGTAATTGTAGTATAAGTAGTTGTAGAATTAGACTCAGTAGTAGTTGTTTTAGTATTAGTAGTCGTAGTATTAGAAGTAGTAGTAGTAGTAGAAGTAGTAGTAGTATTTGTAGTAGTAAACGGAGTAGTAATATAAGTAGTGGTATTAATCGTAGTTGTAGTAGTAGTAGTAATAGGAGCATTCGCAGAAGTAATAATATTAGTAGTTGTAGAAGACGCATAAGGTATTGTAGCAATAGCAGTAGCAGTAGTAGTTGTGGTAGAGTAAGAAGACGCAGTAGTAGTAGTAGAAATACTAATAGAAGTAGCAATAGGAAAAGTGGCTGTAGTAAAAGAAGAAGCAGAAGTAATAGACGCAGTATTAAAGGAAGCCGGAGCATTAGTAGTAGTAGAAGTAGTGGTTGTAACAGTAGTAGCAGTTGTATTAAAAGTAGTAGTAGGGGTAGTAGTAGATGCAGTAGTAATAGTAGTAGAATAAGTAGCCGCAGTAATAGTATCATAGTAGTAATAGTAGCAGTAGAATTAGTAGTAGAAGAAAAGGTTTTAGTAATGGTACTAGACGTAGACGAAGTAGTAGTATACGTAGTAACATTAATAGAAGTAAAAGTAGTAGTTGTCGTTGAAGTAGAAGCATCTGTAGAAGTAATAGTAGTAAACGCTGTAGGAGTATTATAATAGTAGTAGTAATAGTAGGAGTAGTAGTAATAGAAGTAGAGGCAGCAGTAACAGTTTTAGTAGAAGAAGTAGTAGTACTGGTAGGAGTAGACGTAGACGCAGTACTTATAGAAGTAATTGTATAAGAAGTAGAAGAAGTCTAAGAAGACGTAGTAGTAGACACAGTAGTAGTAGTAGTAGTAATAATAATATTAGCAGTGGTAGTAAATTTAACATTAGTAGAAGTAGTAAACGCAGCTGAGTAGTGATAATATTAGTAGTACTAGTAGTAGAAGCAGACGCGGAAATGGCAGTAAAAAATGTATAATAAGTAGAATTTGTAGTCGTAGCACTTGTGATAGTAGTAGTTGTAGTATTAGAAGACACATAATTAATAGTAGTAGTTGTAGTAGTAGTATATGTCTAAGTAGTAGTAGACTAAGTAGTAGTATTGGTAACAGAAGTCATAGTCGCAGTAGAGATATTTATAGAAGGAAAAGTGGTAGTAAACGCAGTTGTAGTATTACTAGAAGTAGTTAAAGTAGCAGTAGTAATGGTAGTAGTAGAAGTAGTAGTAGTAGTAGTTGTAGTTGTCCTAGTAGTAAAATAGTAGTATAAGTATTGGCAGTAGTTGTAGTAGAAGTAGTAGTAGTAGTAGAAGTAGACACAGTGGTAGTAGTAATAGAAGAAGTGGTAGTAGTAGTATTAGAAGTAGTATTAATGGTAGTATTAGTAGTAGTAAAAATGGAAGTATTAGTAGTAATAGTAGGAGTTCTAAAAGAAGTAGTAGTAATAGTTGTAGTAGTATAAGAAGTATTAGTAGTAGCAGAATGCGCAGTATTAATTGTAGTAGTAGTAGCAGTAATTATAGTAGTAGTTTAGCAATAGGAGTAGTAGGAGTAGCTATAGTTGTAAAAGTAGTTATAATAGTATAAGTAGTAGTCGTACTACTAGTAGTGGTTGTATTTGAAGAAAAAATAATTAAATGGTAGTAATAGAAGTATTTGTAGTAGTAGTAGTAGTAGTAGACGCAGTAGTAATAGTAGTAATATTAGTAGTATTAGCAGTGTTAGGGGTATTATATGCAGTAGTATAAGTAGTAATATTAATAGGAATAGTAGCCGTAGTAAAAGTGTAAGTGTTAGTAGAGGCAGAAATAATAATAGTAATAGCCTTAGTAGTAGTTAGAATAGTAGTATAAGTGTTAGCAGTCATAGGCGCAGTTGCAGTTGGAGTAACAGTTGTAGTACTTGTAGTAGGAGTAGTAATTGTAGGACTACTAAAGTATATGCAGTATAAGTAGTAGTAATATAAGTATAAGCAGTAGTATTAGTAGAAGTAGTAATAGTTGTAGTAGAAGTTGTGGTTTTAGCATCAGTTGTAGTAGTAGTAGCAGTTGCCTATGTAGTAGAAGTTGTATGAGTAGTAGTCGCATAAGTAGTATTATTAGTAGAAAACGCAGTAGTAGTAATATTTGTAGTTTTAGTGTTAAAAGTAGAAGTATTTTTTTAGTAAAAGGCGAAATAGTAGGAGTAGTAGTGGTATATGAGTCATTGCAGTAAAAGTCTTAGCAGTAGTATTTGCAGTAGAAATAGTATTAATAGAAATAATGGTAGTAGAAGTAGACGTGGTAGTTATAGTAACAGTAGTTGTTGTAGTATTAAAAGTTGTTATTGTAGCAGAAGTTGTAGACGAATTAGTGGTTGTAGTAGTAGACGCAATAGTAGTATCATAATAATAGTAGTATTAGTAGTAATAGGAGTAGAAACATTAGTAATAGTAGTAGTTATAGTAATAGAAGTATTAAAAGGAGTTTAAGCAGTCAAACTAGTAGAAGTAGTCGAAGACTCAGTAGTTATAGTTTTAGTTGTAGTAGTAAAAGTAGTTGACGCAGTAGTAGAAGTATACGTAGTAGTAGTAGTAGTTGTAATAGTGGTAGTAGTCGTAGCAGATGTGGTTGTATCATTATTGGTAGTTAAAGTGGCATTATTAATTGTAGTAGACGCATTAGTAGTAGTGGTAACAGTAGTAGTAGTTGAAGTAGAAATAGTAATAGTAGTAGTAGACGCAGAACTAGTAGTATTCATAGTAGAAGTTGTAGAAGTTTAAGTTAAATGGTAGTTTTTGTATTAGTAGTTGTAGTAGTAATAGACGCAGTAGTTGCAGTAGTATTAGTAATTTTAATAGTCTAAGTAGACGTAGTATAAGAAACAGTATAAATAGAAGTAGTAATAGTAGTATTAATGTTAGTATTTGTAATATTAGTAGCAGTGGTAATAGTAGTAATAGACGCAGTAGTAGTAGTGGTAATAGTAGTAGTACTAGTAGTAGCACACGCAGGAGTGGTAGTTGTTGTAGAAAAAGTATAAATAGTATTAGAATAAGGAGTGCTTATAATAGTAGTAGTAGTACTAGTAGTAGTTGAAGTCGTAGAAGACGAAGACGTAGTAGTGATAATAGTAGTACTAATAGGAGTAGTATTATTAGTAAAAGCAGGAGTAGTAGACGCAGTAGTCACTAAATATGTGTCACTAAATTTACCTGATGATAAATGTGAAACAAATACTAATGTACATTTTCGATTATTATTGATGAAATCTGTACAGTATACACGTAACAATAGTGTAGCACAAATTAAAACGACTAATGAGTGCAATGTTATGGGGAAAGTGTTGAAGATATTCAGGATGCAGCTTGACAATGAGCTTACTGAAATATCATAAGTGGTATACAGACAAGCACTAAAACTTCCACCAGAATGCCAAGTTGTTAGCTCAACGGATTAGTCATTTCCTATGCCGTTAGCTAACGAATGAAAGTGGCGTTTCTGGCCAACACATTATAAATACTTCAAAAGGATGGGGTTGATGTCTGCCCTGATGTCAACCATTTAAGCGGAAATTACGTTAGAGATAGACCCTTCTCTTTCACGATTTAGTAATTCAGGATGGGGCACTAGCATATAAAGCCTAGTATTTTGGCTGCTATAAACTACATCGTTTATGTTTGCAAGAGAAGACTATCATTTTATTCAAGGTAAAGGAACAGTGTACTACAGAGAAGTAGTCAAATTTTAGTCCATGGGCACGTTCTCGTGAAAGCTCCACTTAAGCAACCTTTAAAAAGTTTGCTCATCAAAAAGCCATGTGCGAAATAGTAACGCCCTCATAATTGTCGACACATTTCGATGTTTTAATATGAAAATTCCGCAAAGAGCATGGTATGGAAAGGTTTTTTAAATAAAAATGAAATTATTCTCCAGTCATCTAGTGTGCATTTTCCCTTGGCTCAGTTAGTGAGTCGGTTGACTTAGAATTGTTGATGAATTGGGGGGGAATAACCAAATACATTTTTCTTTTTCTATTTCCACATTGTATTGGAAACTATACTGCTGCCGATTATTTCGCCAAGTCTTCAAAGAAGTTGGAATTTCGCACGGACCAAAGGGAAAGGTATAAAAATTCCTAAAAACGAATAGCCGCTAAACAAACATGGAATTGTTAACAAATGTTTCCGTCTGAAACGCATATAGGTCATTATCAAGCTCTTGTTTATCGCTTTCTTTCCGCAAACAGGGCACTATCCTAAAATCCGAATGTTTTTAATCCCACCCTTCGCTAATACAAAGCATACGTTATTTTAATTTGTAAAACATTACTTTTACTGATAATCCTGCATTGATAATCCAAATCTGCAGTTGCCAAAACGCATGTCTTTGATGTTGAAATCCGTGTCATTGATATAATCAGAATGAGTTTCCCATGAAGTCATTAAGAAGAATTAGAGGCGATCACGGGGACCAGAAGTTTATTTGCCTTACGATTAGGATTCCAGGTCGAACCCATGTTAAGATACAGCATCAAATGATGTTAAGCGTACACAGGGTGTAGCAATATTTATATGATGCAATCGCTATGCTACTGCGTATTTATAAAACTAAATGGCTCCCCTTCATAAAGTTTGAGCACCCTCTGTTTTTAATGGCTTGGTGGCTGACATGCGGGTCGATATCTGTTAAAATGCATCATACGTGTAAGATATTGGCATGATGATGGCTCAAACCACCTGAATCACCAGCGTTGTCAATCGAGAATGTGTTCGCCTGCGAACTCCCAGAGTGGCTGTTTGCCTTGGCCAAGCTGAGTTTCAACACTGAATATTAATTAGGAGGTGATCTTACATTTTAATGGACTCAGGGCTAGTAGAGGGTTGAGTCAATTACCTCGCAGACCAAGTGATTATTACATCTCAAAAGGAGTTTGGTCTTTTCAAAATTGAATGAGTGGCCGGGTCTCACTGAATGCACCGTGACTTGAGAATTTGTGTAATTTCTCCACACTGCTAATGGCGGTTTCGGCAATTTACATTCGGAGCAGATTTCCAGTTTCTTAGACATAGTTTTTTGCCGGCAAATTCATCTGATCCAAACGTTTCTTGCCATGGCAGTTGTTTTTTTGGTGTTACCGTTGCCATCGGGCTGTTTGTGGCTATTACTCCGAGAATGCGAGAATGCGAATAACGGCGTCCAAGGCGTTTTTGACGTATGACATCGCTCTATGAAATTTGGGATCGGAAAATTTCTGTTGCTCATCTCGTTTTGTGCATGCGCCGATTAAAAAAATCTACACGATTAGCCATTTTCTCTGAAAACCCGTCAAAGATACTGCAATTTGGCAACCGGTTCAGTGCAGTGCGTTTCAATACCTCAATATAAATCACTTACGAAACTGCGTTTGAGTCAAATTCTGTGATTGATCTTTATGGTCCCTCTTTCGGGATATTCGTCTGAGCCACGAGTTGCTTGAACCATGGTTAACGCACCTCATCCATTAGCAAGTGTAACGATCTCTCCAACCAGTATTCGGTGTTCAGACTCTGCATGGCCACTAGGGGACCGCACAGGCGAACACATTCTCGAGCGCTCATGCCAGTAAGTCAAATGCCTGAGCCAGTATCACACAATCTCTAACGCGTGTGGTGCCATTTAGCAGCTACCGACCTGTATGCCCGACGCCAAGCCATTAACGCACAAGAGGGCCCTATTTTCCATGAAGGACAGCCGTTATTGTTCATGGTTACGCGGTAGCATAGCAACATCATCCTAGAAATACTGTTGCACACTGTGTATGAATTAACTTATTCGAAGTTCTCTCTGAACATGGGATCGAGCTGGAATCTAAAGCGCCAGGTGAATAAACTTACACTTTCTTCGAATGGTTATCATTGCTGAACATGACTTGCTGGTAATGAGGTGGTGCAAGTTTTTTTAGATGCTGGCCAACTCAAATTCAATCAATTTGGACAGTTCATATAACAACGTCTTATTATAGATAAATATGTGTGGCGGGGCTGCATTTTCATGGCATGTCCAAGCGTTTCTGAAGTATCCAAGTACTAAACTTTTTATTATGTTTTCTATTCTTAGATAAAGAACTGAGTTGGAGAGTTGAATAATCCATGGCTTCATAAAACCGTTTCAATACGACCAAATAATCCGGAATGAAAAGCAAGAGATATTCGCTCCTAAGATAAACTCACCATCACCCGCATGTTCACAGCCTGAGGAGTGTTGTTGAGGCGCTGAGCATTGTGGTACTGTAAGATGATGCTCCTTTGAGCATCCGTAAGCGTCTCCACCGACAGGAGATTCATTAGCAAAAGAAGGACCACAGCAAAGCAATAAACTAGACATTTTCTGTTCAACATCCTAAACGTTCCGATGGCAGGACCTAATGTGCAGTATTCGTAAAATAAAGCTTAAAGACGATAACAATTTGAAAAGGGAAATGGGTGATGTAAAAATACTACATATTTTAACTTTCTACTGACGCACCATTATCATTTTTAAATTTTGTCTTACATAAAAACGTTTAAAACTCCAAGTAAATTTAACGCAACTAAATAGGCTCAAAGGGCCGAAAAGCTGTAACGTGGAGCACACAGCATAAAGCATTCTTGCCTTCGATGCTCTCTTCGATGCCGACTGGATGCAAACACTACCCAACCATTCTGATTAAAGCACAAACTATGCAGGAAAAACCCTGCTTTCGTTGTTTTTTTGTGATGCGCACGTTTTTATTACCACTTAAGATCCAGTCAACTATAAGAAGTGAGGGAATTTAGCATAACCGCTTACCAAATAACATAAGTTAAAATTGATTGGCATGTCAGTCAGTTTAAAGTAGAGAAATAAATTCATTGAAAAAAATTGCAAATCGGGCAGAGGAAATGCGCTCCACAGAATGAATGGCATATCTTTTTATGCGTTGAATTTGCATATAAAAATTACAATCTGAATCAGCAATTTTCAATCCAACCATTGTATTACTTTAGGCATGAAATGCAAAAGAATTTCATGGAATATGCCCAATGGTAATAAGCAGATGTTTTAGGATATTAGTTAATAAATATATACACATTTTAAAAGTAAACTACCTACTTTTTATAATATTTTACTCTCTATTCATCCCATGGCCATTATACTGCATTCGGCTCAAGTGCAGGTGCCTCAACCGCTGATGCACTTATAAAAAAGAGCTAATTACAAACGAATTCATGTGTATTTTTAGATTTTGGTAATATCTTTCTGGAATGTGTCGTTACCTGTTATTGACGACTTCTTTAATCAAAATTTCATTCAATCATTTGACAAATCATATATTAGCCTTTTAGCATTTTTATTCTGCTAATTTTTTCCCATCATTTTATAATCATTAAACAATTGAAAAAATCAAATAAACACACATTAATAGTTGACTGCATGAATGTAGCATAATGAGTTTCACAACGGCGTATCATTGTCATGAATTGCAAACAAATTGACCATACATGAATTTGGATTAAAAATTATTAACCTTTATTTTTTTGTATGCATTGCACATGCTGAGTAAATTTAACAGATGATGAAATATAAAAGTATATTGCAGAAGTGCAATATAACATTTAAATTTTGGGATACATTCTGAGAGAACATTAAGAAAACTAAATAATGAAAAAGCTTACCTAAAGTTCGCTCTAATTTCCAGATCACTCATTGTATTAATCTAAGTCAACCTGAATATACAGAGTAGACTAGGGCATATTTATGAATAAGGCAGCATATACACAGTTACTTAAAAAGTCCATTTTCTCACTAAATACGATTACAGTGATTAACCGGAGTACACTTTGAACGGCCAGTTAAGGCGTACGCAATAACCGGCAAAGCATAAAGGGAAATGCTTTGAATTCTTAAAGACGTATACACATCATGAACGTCATATAAATGCAACCGATTTGAATGGACATCTTTAATTAGGTAAGCTTATTTATATACGCTGATAAACTTTCAGGCTGATTTGTCTGCAGTCAACTACATTTGTCCATAACTTTTGCAGTTTTACAAACAGGAATTTCTCTTATACAAAAGTGGCCTAAAATGGAAAAAAAACATTTAAAAAAATCAACTGGTTATTTCATAATTGATAGTAACTGTAAGTCTTTTTAAAAACTCAGGAAAATCTATTCAATTTAGACTCCTTTCTGGTAATAGAAGGGAAAATTTAATTTCAAACAGTCCAACAGGGCTTTATTTCCCTTTTAAAGAAACAAAAAATCCAAAGTAGCCAGCAGCTGAATATATTCGTTGATCAATTTTATATCCACCTGCGTACACTTTCGGTGAAAAAAGGCTCCACTAAATAATGCCGTCGGGAGCAGTAAAAAAGGTGTTTCACTTTATTCACTTTATATAAAGTTATTTGGGTGCTACCTTACCTTTTTTCTTCCTGAAAGAATGCTAAACTTTGTATTACCGGTACACCTGCTTGTGTGAAAATACTCCGATTGCCATGGAAAATTAGTTTAGCTAGCATAGTGGGCATTTGTTATCTAAACAATATAATCACAAGCTTTTTTAGCTTTCTTTATTTCTAACAGCATATTTTTGGTGTGAGAATATTATTTAAAGAAATAAATGGAGAAAAAAGACAAGAATCAAATACAATATTCTCAACTTTAAGATGACTTTCTTTGAAGAAGTCAATATGACCCATTGCTCAATCTCACAAAACGTCCTCTACATATAAGTGCTTTTGCAAACTGCATGATGCACCAATAAGACAAAAGGACAACGAAGGCCACAAAAAACAAACGAGTACTTTATTGTGCACTTACACAAGGGCATCCTATGAAAAATCATACGTAAACGTTTAAGGCTTTTACGGCCAAAAGCAAATTATACGAATAACAAAAACTTTTAAAATTGTGATTTGTAGGTGCGCTAAATAAACGATTTTATACTTAGTGTTGGTATTTCTAGCCCAAACTTTGATATTTTTTTATCTGATTATCAAAACCATTAAATAATTAATAGATGAGTTTGAACAAAAGCTGAACTAAAAGTCGTCCCCTTTATGGCAAGGGTTTCGTCCCAACGAGGCTGCCGCAAGTTTCTCATGTGCGTCAAGTAAATGTTCCAATAAGTTAGTAATTTGTTCCGATGCAGGGACTTGTTCGACTTTATTACTCACCTTGTGCAGTGATTGGTTAAAATTTGCAGTCATGATTATTTAGGTAAATTTCATGCAATAAGGCTGTTCTTAAAAATGTTTTATTAAGGTATTTTGCTGACAGATTTTTGCGTATTTAAACTGCTCCCAAGGTACAATAAGATCAATGCCTGTTTTTTAAGCGGTTTTTCACTTCCCTGAAAATTATTGATATGTGTGCCATTATTTTAATTTTGGCATTTGATTTATGAATTCGCCAGAAATTGGCCATATAAATAGCAGAATAATGCAACAACTGCTCATTCTCTGACTTATCTGCTTAAGGATTGTGCACTAGAGGACATTATGCCAAGTAAAATGAAACTTTTCACATGCTTCAAACGTAGCAAAACATGTTGTGATGGGCATGTTTATAGTATAACATTGCGTTTTCAAAAAGAAAAGAAACATCTCAGGACGTTTTTATACATGAAATAAGGGAAACGTTGTAATTGCATTATAGGGCATAAACTCACAGCAATATGTAAATCGGGATTTTTAAAATCGATAAAACGTATACTTTTTCAAACTGCATTAGAATTCTGCACTTGGAGCATAAGAAAAATTCCAGAGCAGCTTATTCAGTTTGGTGGAACGATTGAGTTGAGATATTTTCTTAAATTAAAACGCGCATGGATGTGCAAACCTAGTCTAATATAGCTAGCGTTATTTGAAGCCGCTGAAATACAGGACTAAGGACGAAGCATACATTTACATAATCATCTGTAATTTCAGGCAGCCACATCATACTCCAGGGAAGAGAGCTGGGAGATTTGGAACACTAAAGGGTGAATTTTTATGCTGTTGTGACGTGGGGAAATTTTGTTGTGCAAATAAAAATCTTGTAGATCTTCAGAAGCAGTATATTTAATTCAAAAATTTCAGTAACCTGAAAGAAAATATTTCGTTATGATATAGTGCAACCTTTAAACCTCCATTGTTTTTGCATATATTTTTAAATCTATTTCAGCCAAAATATTCGTACTTAGGCCATCAGGTTTTATCCGAAGTGTTATTCACATAGGCAAATATGTATAAAGCTTTGGCCAAAACCAACAATGCTTGAACATTTTTACCGAATTTCGACACCAAAAACAATTGGGGCTTATGAATAAGTTTTCTAGCTTCCAATGTGAAGAAAAACAGTGAATGAGGTCATTCGCAGGGTGGAGCAAAAATATTCACCCAGTTTTTTTGCAAGCTTCTTATTCATGCCGTGACAATGTTAATATGCAGCAGCGGGCGAAACGAGAGATGTTCTGGACTAAAACGCGGGCCAGCTTAGGACATATTAATTGGCCTGTGCACCCATAACTAATGTGAAATATGTTTTCAGAATTTCTGCTCGCATGGTATGTAAAACAGTACTTAGGTTAGGTAAGAGTGGTGGGTTATTCCGAACAAAGCTCGCCGATAGCAATTGATCAATCTATACTTCTCATTATAAATAAGCCATCACATTTGAGCCTATCACAGTGCTTTAAAACGGTGATTTGAAAGAATACCAATTAATTTGATATATAAGTTCTCTAGGGACTGTGAGTTAGCTATAATGATCCATTTAAATATTACCTAACTTCTAATAGCCAATAGCTGGTATCCAACCTGTTCCACGATTTTTGAGAAAACGATATCCATAATGTATGGGCAAGGTCCAGTTAACAATTAAATTCCCGTTCAGTTCAGTTCAGTTTATCAAGGGAAAGATAGGCAAACGCCTTTGAACTCCCTCTTGATTACAGTTTGGCTAAAAAGGCTCTGGTATATCGTGAAAATGGAACAAAGTTGGTTTACATAATAGCGTG
>WEDG01011482.1:0-67953 GCA_017591395.1 Schistocephalus solidus
TATTTGAATAAGCTTCAAAAATGACGATCACGCGAGATAGGCGTACGGAGTCTCTAGCAATTAGCGATGATACTACTTCCAAATCTGTCGCTCAAGTGTTCCGCCTCGGTTATTTCGCTAAATCTTACAAAGTCATTCCCCCGTTATCCGACTGTATAAATAATTTCATTACAGAGCATTTGGACAAAACAGAATTGTTAAATTCCATCTTTGCCAAACATTTTATACTTGAAACCGATCCCGTCCCTTCGATTCCCCTGACATCTCATGAGTTGCTCACTAACATTATTAAGTTCCTTCAATTATTCAGAAACAAATAAGCCAACTTAATCAATCACATTCACTTGGAACCGACAACATCCCAAATTCCATAATTAAACAGCTAAGTGATTTTTCCTTTTGCTGAGCCGTGTTCTCAGTTTTTTTAAAGTGGTTTTCGTTCCTGATTACTGGAAAACCTCTTTCATCAATTAATTATTCATTTTTTGCCAGTTTACAGGCAAGGTCAAAAGGGATATACAGTAGGGTGTCGAGCTGACAGTGATAAAAACTCCTGATCGTTCATCATAGTGTTTTCAGGAGAAAAAACTGCAGCTTATTGAACATATTAAAGTTCAGGACAGGGAAGTATCGACACAGATGCACGGTGTAGTACTCCTTATTTCATTGTTGTGGATCAGGTATTCTGTACTAGCAGCAGGTATGCCGGCGAACGGCTGCTCGCTGTTGACTGAGAAAAACCCGATTATGGACTGCAGAGGCAGCAATACTACCTCCAGCATGAAGTCCGGCACCGGATTCAGAGTCCGTGGACGCCATCAGAACGGAAGAGAGCTTCCAGAGAATCAGCACCCACACTTCGTGGAAGGTAACCTGAATGTAGAAAACTAGTTACAGCTCTCGTAAACAAAAGGATAGTTTTGCTGAATTTTAATACTTCTAGGTAGTTTATTCCAGGTTTCTAGAGCGTTTATCGAAAAAACTCACGGTATCTAACGGTGCGTGCCAAAGGAAAGTAATACAAATACCTCTCGATGACTCGTGCACCGAGAGTGGTCGAGCTGCCTCGGGGAAATAAGGGGTTTAAAGGTAAAACTGTTTAAACGTTTAAGCAGTTAAAATAGTCCCCTCTATAATCTACAAAGCCACAACGGGTCGAGGATTGTAAGCTCACAGCTTTGTTGGTAGTGCAGGTTTCAGTGTTCTGAATAGAATACTCTTTTTTAAGAAGTGCTCGACTGATTCTTTCTTCCTCCGTTCACTCGCATGCAGAAGGCTTAATAGAAACGAGCAGTATTCCAGACTAGGTCTGACATACATTTTATAAAGGCTGGTCCTAATATTTTACAATTTTTAAAATTTCTGAGAATAAACCCAGTTGTTTGGCGTGCCTTCGAGACAATCAGGGCACAGTGCTCTGACAGATTAAGACTTCTATAATATGATATGCCCAGATCCTTTATAACCCCGGGCACATTTAGGTCATGACCGTCTGTGCTCAGATGAGGCCAGTTTTTAAATCTGGCTTTCGCTCGGATGTTCAAAATTATCGTGGGGTTCATAGAACACCTTCTCTTGTTATGCTCTTTGAAAACCTAATTGCCATAAAAATTACAGATTTTTGCAGAAGCAATCAAGTTTTAAGCGCTTTTCATTAGGGCTTTCTACCCGATTACTCTTGTGAAACATGTCACATGTCTTTTCTAAATCTTTTAACATCTCTTCGTATTGATCGTCTTTCTTTGGTCGTTATCTTTTTTGATCATAGCAAGGCCTTTGATAAAGTACGTCATAGGAGACTCATAGTTACGTTAGAAGCTTAAGGACTTCATAGTCCCTTTACCGATTTCATTACGTCAAATCTAACCAATCGGAAATAAAATTTCTAAGTGGGGCCCTCATTTCCATCTTAAACCCCTATTGTAAGCGGTGTCCTTCAAAGCACCGTGCAAGGTCCTCTTGTTTTTTGGTTTTATGTTAATGATATTTCCTTAGCAGTTAAACATTCTCCGTCTTTTATTTATGCGGATGATCTTAAATGTGTATATTCCTTTTATAAATCTTCGGCCCAACGATGCTTTGAAGAAATCCATGCCGACTTGCATGCTCTTTCCACGTGAAACTAAACGTGGTTAGTGGAATTCTCACCTTCTTAGTGTCGTTACCTGTGTGTTGGGCTTGACATACTACCACAACCAGTCATTTTTAAAGGCACCCGTATGACTGAATGTTCCATCATGAAGGACTTAAGTTTAAGCTTCACGAATAATTTAGATCTGTCGCCTGATGCCGATAGAATAACGGCCAAGGCTGCCCAGATTTGTTGCTTTATTTCTTATAATTTCTATCTTCCTGAAATTAAATTTAGACTTTATCGAATCTTTCTCCCTCACATTCTTGAACAATGCTGCCATTCTTTGGTTTAACAACCGAGTATAGCCGTTCAAAAATTAAAGCGGTCCAAAGACATTTTACTTGGAAAATCGTACCTCCGACACTTTAGACTACCTCCTAATTGAAAAGGTGCCAACTAACAAACCTGAAGTTTCTATGGTTTCGGAGACAGGAAACTGGCTTCTGTCTCCTTTATCGCCTTAATAATAGTCCCACTTCTCCCTGAATTCCAGTCCTTATCCCGGAAGTCGTCCGTACAACCTACGTTATTTTTCCTGACGATATCTCCTTCTATATCCTCCGCAAATAAACGATGTCTGTTCTGTGCTTCCAGGTACTGCTTTCTTTGAAATAACCTGCCAATCGATATAAGGTTATCAAATAACCTGTCAACGTTAAAGGGAAGACAGCACAATATAAATGTACCTGGCGTTGTTAAGGACCTGGGCATATCATATTCCAACGGTCTCAATCTTTCAGAGCATTGCGCCCTGATTGTCTCCAAAGCACGCAGAACTGCCGGGTTTATCCTCCGAAATTTAAAAAACTATTGATATTAGACTTCGCCTTTATAAAATGTACGTTAGACCTGGCCTGGAATACTGCTCGTTTCTATTTAGCCTTCTGCGCGCTAGCGAAAGGAAGAAAATAGAATCGGTCCAACACTTCTTCACGAAAAGAATTTTATCGTTGGAGCACCGTAATCTGTCGTATCAAGAACGCTGTGGGCTTGTTAACATTGATCCCTTAGGGGTTTCGCTGAGTGCATAAGGGACTTTTTTGCTGTTTAAGCTTTTGAATAGTCGTACATTTAATCCCCTTACCACTGTGGGGCAGCTTGACCATCCTCGGCGCAGCAGTCATCGCAATGTCTTTTTATTTCTTCCATTAGCTCGCACAGTTAAGTATCGACGGTTCTTTTTCGGTAAACGCCATGGCCATGTGGAATAAACTTCCCCATAATATAAAAGTCCAACGGAGTTATTCTTTGTTTAAGATTACCATTACTAGTTTTTTGCATTCAGAACAGTTTCCAAGAATTCTGGGCGCCGACACGGTAGAATCTGTTTTCCTGTTCGACGGAGTGCACGGCATCTGAACTCGATCCCAGGTGTTACCTTGAGGGATACGGCACCGTCTCTGCAGCCTGCACCCGTTGACTTCTTCGGCAGACAGTGAGCGACCGTACACGGATGCTTTCTTGCCTGGGGCAGAATCCCGGTTCCTAGCAAAGACAGAGAGACTGCATACAGACTGCAATTGTGATAGCCCTTCCCTGATCTGAATTGCTATCATCCTTACAGGCGGCAGTTTTTTCTCCTGAATAACATGAAAATAGGAAAAACACTTATAATGATATATATTCAGGAGTTTTTTTTCACTGCCAGCCTCTACCCACTGAATATTTCATCTGACAATGCCTGTAAACCGGTATTAAATACAACTTTATTATTATTATTATTATTTATCTTAAAATTGAGTAAATTAACCTTTTATTTTCCTCTTTCTTCTTGAGCAGCTTTTTCGATGATCCCGAAAAAGGACCATCGGGACTTTAGGAGTCAGTATCTAATTTATGTATTTTATGCATCGTTTCTCACTAAATGTGCTATCTTCATAACCCATGCCTGCGTAAAATGATCGCCAAACAATTGTGTCATATTGCGCACTTTTTTAAAGCACTTCCGTTTCATCTTCTGATAACCCCTATCACCAATCAAGCCTCTTGACCTCCAAACAAACATCTTGACCGCAAACGAAATGCCTTCAAAAAAGGTGCTCCTGTTTCAACTTATGCGATTGTAAAGGAAAGGGTAGAATATTATTTGAATCTTTTTCGAAAATTTTCAAATGCCATCATTCAACATGGAAAATATGTGACCGTGCACAAAGCCTTCTGTCTATGGAAAGTGAATGCTTCTCATGAAGTTTAATCACCATGGCCTCTTAAATCATTCTCTAAAATAAATTGCAGGCCTCATGGCTTATATAACGGAAAATTAATCTCCGTAGCTCATAAAGAAATTTGTTCTTTAGTCAGATTACGAACCAACAGAAAGACACAAAATGAGGGAGCTTAGGAAAAAACTTAAAAGGTGGACCGAAAAAAGGGAAAATGGCTCCAAATATGGAACAAGAAAATCAAAGTGATGAAGAGGTTCATTCTGTGCCAGACTCCTTTTTTACGTCATTCTACCCTGACCTTGCCAAGAAGATGGACAGTAAACGTCATATACTCAAATGTTGAGAGCCTTTTTAATTAAATGAGTGAGTTTCGGACGTTTTTGATGAAAAAGCACCAGATATAATTGCCCTGACACAAACGTGGCTCTCAGAAAATATTCTAGAACACGTAGTATCCCTCCGTCGTTATTAACCCTTTCGAAAGGACAGGAGAAGCTGCGGAGGAGGAATTGCCGTTAATGTTAGCTCTAATAAAACTGCGATGTACGAAATACATACAATGACAGCAGAAGTTGAAGTTTTATCTTTAAATCTTACAACTTAGTACGCCCGGCTACTGGCATTCACAGTTGCATACCGTCACTCTAACCAAAATGTCGACTGCGATGTCATTCTCCTAACGGAGCCGACCAAGACTTGCTTGAACAAAGATGTGCTTATCGTTGGAGACTTTAACGCTCCTACTATCGACTGGAAAACTTGGAACGTTTCGGGTCCAATGGATACATTCGGTCATCGTTTTCTTGAGATGGCAAGCGAAAAATTACTCTTCCAGAATGTATCGTTCGGGACATGAGATAGGGAAGGGTAACGTTCCAATTGTCTAGATCTCGTGTTTACCCGAGATGAGAGAAATATGTTGGATTTACAAGATCTACCGTCAATGGATGCTTGTGACCACGTATTACTGTATTTACTGTTTCTTTTCCCCCAAACCCGCAACCTCAAACTCCAACTACCTCTCATCAACCTCCAACACTTCAAACAAAGACGCAATCACTCTTTCCTTCTTCCTGCTGTATTTATCACCCTTATTTGACGACGTGCTCAATTTCCTAACCACTTGGTTACTGATCAAGTTCCGACATCAACCATTCTTTCGGCCAAGCCGAAGATACTGTGGCAGTCCGCTCCCACAATCAGCGCCACTGGTCAATCCTTTTACCTTCACCTGCTAAGCCTTGCATGCTCAGATGAGACAACTTTCACCCACGCGCGTGACTCAATCTTAGTCTTGCGATGCCGTTTCTCTCTTCGTAGGTTGATCACAACCGCCTACACTTCGCGCCTGGATGAACCGTAAAAATGGTTGATATGACTGGTGACAGGAGTTGCTTGGGGAAACAGTTTGTGGCAACACCTTGCAGAGCCTCTTGTACGCTCTTAACTCCGTTAATCTTTGGCCAACTTGATGAAACCGTCTCGTTGTCAACAAAACTACTCTGGCAGGATAAAATTCTTGAATATAGATCTGCGACATGCACGTATTCTCTGTAATTCGTTGAGTCTATCTTGTACGTATACTTTGCCTCTAGTGCGTTTTTGTGTCTGCTGGCAGATGGGACTCAAAAGGCTTACAAATATCCAGAAGGACCAAAGTAAATAAATAAATTGGTTTATTTGGTACCCTTAACGGCACTGTCAAGGTATATGTGATCGTACGCTATGTTGCATTGCAGGGTGGGATTATGAAAAGTCTGAATGTATACGTGACCGGGCTCATTGGTTATGGCCCCATGGCTATTGGTATTCTCCGTGGCTCCTGGATGATTATATTCTACCGCACTTACAATGAACGAAATTTCTTTTCCAGTGCTTGAATATTTACCCTTCCCGGAACCTCTCGTGGAAAGAGAACTTCAAAATCTCAAAGAAGCCAAGTCATCTGGTCCGGACGATTTACCGGCAAAGTTCTTGAAAGAACTGGTCGGCGAACTCTCCAAACCCCTAGCGCATATATTTAATTCTTCCTTTGAATCTAGGAAACTGCCGTCCGAATGGAAGGCCGAGAATATATACCCCATATACAAGAGTGGGCTCTATCTAATGTCAACAATTATCGGCCTGTCAGCCTTACCTCAATTTGCTGTAAAATAGTGGAATCGATAATTAATAAGGCGACCATGAAGTTCCTTGAGGAAAACCGATTGCTCTCAGACATCCAGCATGGCTTCAGACAGAATCGCTCTTGTCTTTCCAGTTTATTGCTGTCGACAGAGCAGTGGACTCGCCCATTGGAGGAAGTTGGTAGGGTTGAAGTCATCTACACTGATTTCAAGAAGGCGTTTGATGGTGTCCCACACAAACATCTTACCTATAAATTATCTGGAATTGGAATAAGAGGAATGCTGCTGACATGGATTGCAGATTTTCTTACAGCAAGATTTCAAACTGTCAGCGTCGATTCCTCGAAGTCAAAACCTACTCCGGTTCTAAGTGGTGTACCCCAAAGCTCCGTCTTAGGACCATTAATCTTTTTAGTCTATATCAACGACTGCGTTGAAGACCTGCATTGCAGCACCGTCATGTTTGCAGACGATGTTAAATTGTGGAGGGTCATCAGATCTGATGCCGATTGGCACGCACTTCAAGAGAGTCTCAACCATCTTAGCAGCTTGTCTGCTCGTTGGCTCTTAAATTTCAACGTGGGGAAGTGTGTGGTCCTAAGACTCTGTACCAGAAAGACCAGTAAGGAGGATGATTCCTACCAATACCTTCTCAATGGGCAGCCCTTTTCGAGTGTTGAGGAACATAAGGACCTCGGTGTTCTAATAAACTCCTCACTCAAACCATCTTCCCAGTGTGAAAAAAACAGCTAAACGCCAACACAAGTTTTATTTGCGCTCGGACGTGGATTTGTGCAGATTGATCAGGAAATAGAAAAACCTACGGAGAATTTGTTCGATCTCACTTGGAATATACCGTCCATGCCTGGCATCCGTGGTTTACGAAGGATTATTTACAGCTCGAACGAGAACAGGCGAGGGCTACGAAGATGGTCAAGAATCTAAGTCATCTTCCTTACGAAACCAGACTAGTTGAAATTGATTTTTTTCCTCTCAATTACAGGCAACTAAGTGGTGACCTCATCCAAACCTACCGGATTATCAGAGGCCGCGAGTGTGCCCTAGAATTTGCGGGCTTCTTCGAATTGGTTGAGACGGAACATCTGCGGGATCATCCCTTTAAACTTCAAAGGAAATTGGTCCACACGGACGTCCGTTGGAACGCCTTTTCGCAGAGGGTCGTTGGTGCATGCAATGGACTCCCTGATGAGGTGGTCCTTTCAGAAACTGTTGACACATTTAAATGCAAACTGGATACTCATTCGCTGAGAAATTATTGAACTGACGAGGCATCTTGAAGAGAATAACTTGCTCAGTTCATATCAACATGGATTTCGAAGTGGTCGATCCTGCTTCACAAACCTGCTCTCATCCATGGAAAGTTGGACGAAATAATTAGAAATGGATTTGTCAGTCGATTCGTTCTACATTGACTTTAGCAAATCCTTTGACAGGGTTGCACACAGACATCTGATCTTTAAGCTGCGTCAAATGGGTGTGACTGGCAGCCTATTCAAATGGTTGGCCAACTTTCTCACAGGCAGGTGCCAGCGTGTTTGTATTGGAGATGCCAAGTTTCCCTGGGAAACCGTTCACAGCGTTTTGGGACCCATTTTGTTTCTGATATACGTGAACGACTGCCTTGATTGTCTGACATGCGAGAAAGTAATGTTCGCTGACGATCTGAAGTTATGGAACTCGATTGAAAAACCGGAGGATGCGCGGAAATTACAACAAAACTTAGATCGCTTGCAAACATGGTGTGATCAGAAGCTGATGAACCTTAAATTTTAACAATTGCCAAATAATCCATTTGTGGTCTAGTTCCAAAAGGATGAATAGGTTTGAATGTCAGTACTTCATCAGTGGTCAACAACTCCAGGAGGAAAATATTCTAAAGGACTTGAGTATATGGATAACACCCACTTTCAAACCATCGTTGCACTGTGCGAATATAGCAAAGAAAGCTATGTGTATCTTAGGCGCAATCAAGAGATCCTTCGTTAATTTTTACGGAGAGCTGTTTGGGCACGTTTTTGGAACATTTATCCGACCGGTGTTGGAATATTGCGTTCAGGCGTGGTGCCCTTGGACTAAACATGACACGCTCTGCTGGAGAAAGTTCAACGGAGGGCGACGAAGCTAGTCAGCGGATTGGAATGCCTAGCCTATGAGGGCCGACTAGAAAGAGTTAAACTTTTTCCTCTCTCTTACAGGCAATACAGAGGGATATCATCTTAGTCTTCAAACGGGTCAGAGGAGTTGATTGTGCTCTTCAGATCAGTATCAGTATCAGTTTATTTGAGGGAGATGTAGGTGAGTAACCTTTGAATTCCCAACTTTTTTGAATTGGCAAACATGACAAGTCTCCGAGGTCACCAATACAAAGCTGAAAAGAAAACACGCCAAACTTTAAAGTGCGGGCAAAATTCCTTTCCCAACGGGCGATTGAAGAATGGAACAAACTGCCAACTTCGGTTATTTAGGCTGAAAGCGTTGAAATGTTTAAAAGAAGACTTGATGAATTTTTACTTGATGGACATATCTTCAGTCGACAGCAATGATCGATTTACTAAAATGACTTCCGCCATGTAACATTTGCTTATTTCGCTAGCCTCTATCTGTTAATAGGTTTTTCAAAGGCTTTGCCTATCTCCCTTATATCTACACTGCATTTTCCATAATGAAACTTGTGTCAGTAGTGACAGCTTATGCCTGGCCCACACATATCGATGACCTTACGTTTTAATTTGTCAGAGTTTTTGTTGGAAACGTTCATTCTTTTATCATTTTTGAATGTGAATAGGGAGCTCAAAGGCGAAGGCCTACTTCCCTCAATAAAGTGACTTAAAGTGACGCTCCACCCTATTGAGTCAAAAATGTGCCACTATCTCATGCTCACAACGACAGATTTTTTCTCTTTGTCTTTTCGTCACAGCCTCCAAAGTTTCGTGAAATTTCTTGTCCCATATCTTCTAATTGGACGTCGTCCCGTTCTTTTCGATTCCAGCATAAGAATTTTAACACTGAGATTACAGCAATAATAAGATGCCAAATAAGTAATAGTAATCGATTGCAACTGCACTCACGTGTCCATGTCATTTTCGACAGGCAGGTCATCATAATTTCCGACAGAGAGGAAATCATAATTTCCTCCTAAAATCCTCTCATACTCAGACGCCCAGTTGACGTTGCTATGGAATTTCTGTACTTGGGTGGTTTCAACTACAAATTAGTGGAAGCAAAACACCTCTCTTTACGTAGCAAAAATCGTCCTATCTTAGTTAAATTGTTTTCAACAATTGAGGTGCATTCAATCTTTGCTCAACTAGATCACACTTATCGCTATTGCAAATGACAAAATGTTTCCTTTGTCAATATCTTTCACAAATTGAGCGAAGAAATGGGTCCATCTGTCAAATATATCATCAACTTCTCAGCCTACTTTTCACAAGTCTGGTCATAGTTCCCCTAAATTAAACGCAACGGTTAATCCATCTTCTCAGATGTCCTGTTCGGACAGCCCCTCCACTCCACTTTCTTATTCGTTTCCAACTAATCCAAAAACGCCTTCTACCCCATGGCCAATAATTTAAATTTCTGCAACCCCGTCTAAAGCACTTAGACCGATAGCGTTCCTCTTAAACACATTTATTCAGGCCTCCCCGTGAAATTTCCTGAGCCACTTTGCATAAATAGCGTGCTTTTAATACAAAATCTGCTATCATCTCAATTTAAAGACAAATTATTTCAACCTCCACAAACAAGATCGTCCCTTGACCCAACGGTTCGTATTAAACCCCCGTTTTTATTAGCTAAGACAGGTCTTCAGAACTACGTAAATCCAACAAAGCCCAAAAGTCAGGAAGCGCCGTTCTTACTATTTGCATACTGCCTTCTTCAAAACTTACTAAGTCAACTTTCGAAGTCAACACCTACTCCGGTTCTAAGTGGTGTCCCCCAAGGCTCGGTATTAGGGCCGTTACTCTTCTTAGTGTACATCAACGACTGTGTCGACGACCTGGATTGCAGCGCCATAATGTTTGCAGATGATGTTAAATTGTGGAGGGTCATCAGATCTGATTTCGATAGGCACGCAAATCAAGAGGATCTCAACCGTCTTCGCAGCTAGTCTGCTCGTTGGCTCTTAAATTTTAACATTGGGAAGTGTGTGGTCCTAAGACTGCATTCAAGAAGGACCAGTGAGGAGGATGCTTCCTACCAATACATTCTCAATGGGCAGCCACTTTCAATTGTTGAGGAACAGAAGGACCTCGGTTTTCTAATAAACTCCTCACTTAAAGTCAAGGTCGACGGCGGTTGGTTCAAATTTGAAGATAAGTGAATTCTCAAATTTTCAACTGATTTCTACGTTTCCTGTAGAAAATATTAGCTTAATTATTGACAATTAATTGTATTTCTACCTCATCATCATGCCATCCAGGCCTGGCGTCCGTGGTTTTAAGAAGGATTATCTACAGCTGGAACGAGTGCAGGCGAGGGCTACGAAGATGGTCAAGAATCTAAGTCATCTGTCTTACGAAGCCAGACTGGTTGAACTTGATTTGTTTTCTCTAAATTACAGGCAACTACGCGGTGACCTCATCCAAACCTACCGGATTATCAGAGGCCGCGAGTGTGCCCTAGAATTTGCTGACTTCTTCGAATTGGCTGGGACGGAACATCTGCGGGGTCATCCCTTTAAACTGCAGAGGAAATTTGTCCACACGGAAGTCCGTCGGAACGCCTTTTCGCAGAGGGTCGTTGGAGCATGGAACGGACTCCCTGACGAGGTGGTCCTTTCAGAAACTGTTGACACATTTAAATTCAAACTAGATACTCATTTTCTGAGAAACTATTGTCAATATAATGAAGATTGTGTAAACAGTGGCAGGTTGCGCCTGGCCCACACATATCGATGACCCTACATTTTCATTTGTCAGATATATCACTGTAAACGTTTGTACTATTGACATTTTTGCATGTGAATAGGGAGCTCAAGGGCGAAAGCCTACTTCCCTCAATAAAGTGACTTAAAGTGACTTAGAGTGACTCTGCAACGGGAAAAGAACCCTAACCATGTTTACGAATATACTAGACCCAATTTCTCAGCACTTAAATCTTACAGCCTCCATTCTCTGTCTAACTTCTTCCATTCCCTTTTACCTACCAACAGGCATATTCCGGTCTTAAGCCCTATCATGCTTTGATGTCGGTCAGTTATACTTCGACACCTTCTAGATATTCCTTACAACCTTTTGTCACTGACGTTCCTTATACCAATGGTTTTGGTGCCGTTAGTAGTTAATTAGTTCGTTTATCTTAATTACTCACCTCGAATTTTTTTTCGAAATAACGATAACCCTACTCTGGCTATTCGAACTACACTAGATGTCATATTGCTAAACTTATGTTATAAATAAGATGGCACACGTTAGAATCATTGCTTTCACGTTGACGCCCGATGTTTTAAGGTGTAACTAAAGCTTGAACCCATCGCTTAATTTCCGACTCTTTGCTTCTCCTCGACGAGTAGGATCTCTACCGTCAAGACCACATTAGTAAGCGTGGGGATGATTGTCTTCTCTGTATTAAAGCTTCATTTAAGCACTTCCAGTTCGATCTATTTGCAACGTCATTCTCTAGTAATTACTGCTTCGCATCTATTATCCTGTCGCCCCGACAAAAGGTGATTCTCGGATGCAGTTACAGCTCACTTAATTCATCATTCGACGATGATGCAAAATTTTATGAAATTTTTAAATTGGTTTCGCAGTCCAATTTTGACATTAAACTAATTGCTGGTGATTTGTATTTTCCTGAAATTGACTGCCTTCAAACTTTTTCCACCCAGATCCCAGCCTGTCCTAGATACCATTCATTTTTCTAACTGGTCTCAGCTGGTCCGCTCTCCGGGGAGTGATGATCATATTTTAGACATGATTTTCCCAAACGAAATCCCTCCCCTCTTCGTTGATTTTAAGCAAGGCCTCTTCCAAAGTTATCATAAATTAATTCCTGTTGCCGTCCACGTGTCTCTTTGAAAAAGGCTAGCACTGTTTGTACCTATCACGTTTTTGACCTCGAAAATATTAGCTTAATTAACAACTTTTTGACTCATTGGACTGGCACCATCTCTTCTCCATTAGCCATGTAGCAATTCTTTGCAAGTTCATGTCGGTCGTTTCAAACAACAGCCTGAAATTTTTTCCAACTAAAATTGTTAAACCCTACGAGTCGAACCTCAACGTTCCTCAATTTCTTTTGCCAAGTCTAAGGTAATTGCGGAGGCAATTAAACGATCAATCTTCTAGTTCATTATCTGTGCATCTAAGGATCGCAGAATTTTTGAATTAGCCTCTAGGATTTTTCTTGCAGGTTACAGAGAGAGGGAATCTTGCGCAATCAGTGGGCTAAACTCTGCAAAGTCATCGTGTGCAAAGGAACCACGTATCTTTATGTTCTCTGGCTTGGACAGTTTGAAAACCGTTAACACTTTGCTTGTGCTGGTTCTGACATTAAAACTGCCACTGTACGAACATAATTGCTCTTTGCAATTTTCGGGAATTTTTCTTGTGCCGAATTACCTCACAAAACGACATCAAATTTGAATTTGTTTATTACCTTCGTCGACTTGATAATAACAGCCTCTACACCAATACATACTGACAACCGCTCAGTGAACCAAAAATGCAAAACCGCTTGAAGATCTGAAGTTATCCAGGACCTTTGACCTCTACAAACGGCTGAGTTGTTCCTGAATATTCTTCCTATCATTTATTGTTTTTTTAAAAGTGGTTTTGAACGAATAGGCGCATTTATTGCTCATATTGTTTCGATTGCGGCGTCGTTGGATTTCCGTTTGAAATTCGTTCGTCTCCAAGCTTTTGATTTTTGACCAATAATCTGTTCCCAAAGTCAGGACTAAACGAAATAAGTTGTCATTGGATCACATATTGTCTGCTTATCAGGATCAGCCTATAATTGTTTATAGACATTGTGATATTCAGGCTCACGAAAATTGATATCGGAATCTCGAATAATAAGCTAACTCAGCTTCATTTGGATTCTGCCTCATACGGGCTTCAGAAAACAGTCTCTCGCCAGGAAAGGTGTCTTCGTCAGAAAGGAACGGAGCACCACTGGCAAACTCACTTCGAAGGCTGCATCATTATTTTCTTCGTATTAGCATTCCATAGTGAATTCGGTTCGGAAAAGCACTTCTTTTTTGTGCTCAGTAAACTATTCGCTTGATAATTTAAGCTGCTCGTTAAAACTTAATGCATCCTCGTAGAGATCTTGCTGGCATGGGAAACGCAAATGTTCACGACCCGACCACGCGAGAAAATTATTCACCGCTTTGGCCAGGACTCGAAACACCAACCTCTCGATTAGCTACCGATGCTCTTGACCACTCGGCCACGCCCGGGAAGCCAGCAGACAAAAACAAATAGTATACACTACAAAAATAATGATCTCTCCTATCTTTGTAAACCGTTTTCGATTTCATGTGACAAAAACTTACCAGAAATACTCAAGTCACTCTCAGCAGACCGAGGAAGAACCACAAAGCAGCAATATTGAAGAAAGCAGTGCACTACTGAACATTACCAAAACTAAGCTAAACAGTGAAGGGCTGGCACACTGTGATGGATGCCGAGGACTCACAACCAGAGTTTTGAGATTAGAAAAAGACCTCGATCTCCTATCGGAAATAATATCAGTCCTCATAAAACATAACAAAATTAACTCGCTGAAACACGATGCAAATGAGCTGAAAAACATCAGCAAGCTAGACCATAATCATCGCAAGGAAACGGTTGAAGTCAATAGGCACAACATGAAGCGAAACAAAAAGAGAAAAAGAACGAAGTCATTAGAACAAACCTCTGAGTCAGTTTAAATACAGATGACCAGAAAGAAAAATAAGCGAGGAGGAAATTGTGTCTTGCGTTTCCCCAGGTTCGGGAAATCTGGTGCACATAGAATCCGACTGCACGAAAGTAAATCAGTGATCGACGGTCTCTGAAAAGTCGAAAAACAGTAATCGTAAGGTATCTTTACTGCCACGGACGAGCGACAGCAGCATGCTCTTTAGATGTCCATCGAACTACAATGAAGCAGGGCATGGTAGCCAGCAAAGTAATGGCGGAAAAGTGGCCTATGACTTATCGACAGACCTGGATGACACAAACCAAAATTCAGGTATCCCGGGTGCTATTCGAGCAAACGCATTGTCAGGAGAACTCACGCTGTTTGAAAGGTCCATAGAGATGTCTGCAAATCAACCAACAGGCTCATCGATGAAGACAAATTTGAACACAGTATTAAAGACTGTAACAAAGGGCATGATTCAACCTTCCATCACTAAAAGAAAGCAGGATGCAGAACCGAGTTTTTTCCCTGACAGATCATTTTGTCTGGTAGTTCAGGGAGTCTCAGAGGCTACTGGAAAAACGACAAAAGAAAGGGTAAAACAGGATCTGCTGATATTTCAAAATTTATTGAATGATACGCAAGAAACTGGTGTGACAGTCGACATCAAAAAGATCTTTCGATTGGGGCCTCTCGTTACAAATGAAACGCATGAGGTTCGACCAAGACCATTAAAATTCATCTTGGGGAGCAAACAGCAGGCAGATCTATTGCTCTCTCGAAAGTCCCGACTACGAAAGAATCATCGTGGAGTTTTTTTTCAGCCAGATTACTCTCCCACCGATCGGATGAAAATGAGGACTTTGGTAGCAGAATTGAAAAGACGTCAATACGAGGGGGAACAAAACTTGAAAATTGTAGACAACAAAATAGTCAAAACGGTGCGCTCGTTTTTATGGGAACATCCGGTGAAATTGACGGCAACCACGCCGGTCAAAAACCCTACCAAATGCCTATAGATTTGAACCCAGACAGGAGACTGGATATCTCTTGTGAAATATCCAGCAAAAATAGCCATGTGGAAGAAAAAGAACCAAAAATCTTCAGAAATCGAGGGAAGAAAACAAGATTAAAATGATGTATACAAATGTGTAGAGTCTATTGAACAAAATGGATGAAATTAAACTGGTCGTGGACCATTTACAGCCTGACTTCATAGCTCTAACTGAAACATGGTTAAATGAACAAATCGCAGACACAAGAGTCAGAATAGACGGTTTTCAGCTTATCCGCATGGATAGAAACGGACGTAGGGGTGGTGGAATCGCAATGTTTATACGAGAAGGCATTGACTTCATTCCGGATGGGCCCTCGCCAAATAGGATCTCGTCTTGCGAAATACTTTGTTGTAAACTGAAAGTCCCAAACTAACCAGACCTCCATATGGCCGTGGTATGTCGATTCCCAGGACAGCGAACGGACACGGACGAAGCACTCATCACAGAGGTAACGCAAATCTGCCGTAGCAAACACTTATTGATACTTGGAGATTTCAACGCTCCCGATATCGATTGGGTGTCAATGTACTGCTCGCGATCAGAAAATTCATTCGAACAGAAATTACTACATGTCACAATAAAGACGCGGTTCCGAAATGGGCTGCAGTCAAGCTGCTTAGATCTAATCATTAGTAGAGACGAAAATTGCATCCTTGCATTAAGTTCTTACGTGCCGCTTGGACGAAGTGATCATTGCGTTCTTGCTTGGGAGTACAGTCATTTTTCTGTACCCAAATGTCGTGCAGTTAGGCAGAGAAATGTATGGAAAGGGGATTATCCCAAAATGAAAGAATTGATGAATGGGATAGACTGGAGCCCTGCACATGTACCTGACCCAAATGCTGCCTGGTTCTTTATTAGTTAATTTATTTAGCAGTTGGTAGAGAAATTCTGCCCACTTAAAAGGCGATTGTGCGTCTCCCGACCCGAGTGGGTGACATCGGAAATAAAAGGAATCTCAAGAAGAAAAATAAGACTGTGGAGAACATATGCCAGATATCAACAACCCGAACATTTTTCTGCTTTTTAAAAAAACAGCGAAATCGGTGTCGGAATCTTCTGAGAAAAGAAAGATCAGCCTATGAGTCGGAAATAGTCAAAGACATACCAAGAAATTCGAAAAGGTTTTATGCTTACGTTAATAAGGCAAAACGAAATCGCGACTGCATTCCTTGTCTTAAAGACAATCAGGGAAACAGGTTAACTGATAACTCTGATAAGACCAGCCTCTTATCCAATTTCTTTATGTCCGTGTATACCGAGGAACCACCTTTTGACGAGGACGAATACAACAGTACTGCCACATCTACCAACAAAATAAGCACGGTGTCGTTCCCAATGGACACAGTAAGAAAAACTCTGAAACAGCTACAGCCCACTAAATCACCTGGCCCAGATGGTATATCCGCAAAAGTTCTCAATGAACTCACAGACCAGCTGGCCTCTCCGCTCTCCAAGATATTTGAAAGTTCGATGGAGGCGGGGGCTCTGCCTACCGAGTGGAAGATAGCCAAAATAACCCCCTATCTATAAAGGAGGAGAGAGGACATCACCAAAACAGTTTCCGACCAGTCAGCCTCACAAGTATCTGTTGCGAAATGATGGAGAAGATAATCAAAACGGAACTGATGAGGCATCTTGAAGAGAATAACTTGCTAAGTTCATATCAACATGGATTTCGAAGTGGTCGATCCTGCCTCACAAACCTGCTCACATCCATGGAAAGTTGGACAAAATCATTAGAAATGGGTTTGTCAGTCGATGCGGTCTACATTGACTTTAGCAAAGCCTTTGACAGGGTTCCACACAAACGTCTGATCTTTAAGCTCCGTCAAATGGTGTGACTGGCAACCTACTCAAATGGTTGGCCGACTTTCTCACAGACAGGCCCCAGCGTGTTTTTATCGGAGACGCCAAGTCTCACTGGGAAACCGTTAACAGTGGAGTTCCGCAGGGCAGCGTTCTGGGTCCCATTTTGTTTCTGATATACGTAAACGACTGCCTGGATTGTCTGACATGCGAGAAGGTAATGTTCGCTGACGATCTGAAGTTATGGAACTCGATTGAAAAACCGGAGGATGCGTGAAATTACAACAAAACTTAGATCGCTTGCAAACATGGTGTGATGAGTGGCTGCTGAACCTTAATCTAAACAAATGCCAAATAATCCGACTGCGGTCTAGTTCCAGAAGGATGATTAGGTTTGAATACCAGTACTTCATCAGTGGTCACCAACTCCAGGAGGTAAATATTCTAAAGGACTTGGGTATATGGATAACACCAACTCTCAAACCATCGTGGCACTGTGCGAATATCGCAAAGAAAGCTATGTGTATTTTAGGCGCAATCAGGAGGTCCTTCGGTAATTTTGACGGTGAGCTTTTTGGGCGCGTGTTTGGAACATTTATCCGGCCGGTGTTGGAATATTGCGTTCAGGCTTGGCGCCCTTGGACGAAACATGACTACGCTCTGCTGGAGAAAGTTCAACGGAGGGCAACGAAACTAGTTAAAGGATTTGAATGCCTACCCTATGAGGGCCACCTAGCAAGAATTAAAGTTTTTCCTCTCTCTTATAGGCAATGCAGAGCGGATATGATCTTAGTCTTCAAACTTGTCAGAGGAGTTGATTGTGCTCTTCAGATGGCCAACTTTTTTGAATTGGCAAACATGACAAGTCTCCGAGGTCACCAATACAAACTGAAAAGAAGTCACACCAAACTTGAAGTGCGGGCCAACTTCTTTTCCCAACGGGTGATTGACGAATGGAACAAACTGCCAGCCTCAGTTGTTCAGGCTGAAAGCGTAGAAATGTTCAAAAGAAGACTTGATGCATTTTTACTTGATGAACTTATATTTAGTCGACAGCAATGATCGATATACTAAAACGACTATCGCCATGTAACATTTGCTTGTTTTGCTAGTGTCTATCTGTAAAAAGGGTTTTCAAAGGCTCTGCCTATCTCCCTTATATATACTGAATTATACTGAATAATATCTGTTGCTCAGATGTTCGGTTGTCGGTCCTCCTCTAAACGAGGTTATGAAATTCTTTCATTGTTAAATGAAACTAAAAACTTCGTTTTCAAACATTCTGACAAGTCGGAATCGGTAAGTGCTTTCTTTGCTCAACATCTTACGATGGACTGTAAACTGGTTAAAACGTTTCAGGCATACTCACTCAATGTTATCAGCACCATTGATTTCTCCTAAGAATTAATTCGTAAGCATCTAATTCGTTTAAAAAAACTCGCACGCTTCGAAGACTGACGGTATTCCAAACTCATTTATCAAGAGAGTGCCGAGCTTCCCCCGAGTGCTTAACTATAGTTTCTGATTTTTTCTTTTAAACGGATTCTTTCGTGAATCACGGAAGAAACCTTTTATTCTTCCTGCCTAAAAGTCGGGATCTCGTTTGGACGCAAAAAAATATTGAGGTGCTCACAAAACCCGGCTCTAGCAAAACTTCTTTTAAAAATTATTTTTAATCTAATTCTCCACTTTTGCCAAGAAAATGAGCTTCTAATCTTCTCGCAATATGATTTTATACCTGGAAGATCATGTGAAGTGTGTCACTAAACTTATCTTATCCACGTCACTTCCCTTCGTAATGAGCAGTGATCTGCGGTTGTCATCAACGTTGACCCGAACAAAGCTTTTGGCAAGGTACCGCACAGAAGTCTTCTAGTGGAACTGGAAGCCATCGGCATCTGGCCTCCTCGCCTAAAATTAATTGGTTCCTACTTGTGTAACCGCAGCCAGAAGGTCGTAGTATGTAAATGTACTCGGGGCTTCAACCGGTCACGAGTGGCGTTTTTCAAGGCATTGTTTAAGGTCTCCTCATCTTCATTCTGTACACAAATAAATAGTCAAAAGTACTCAACAGTTTATAAAAATTTCGTTTAAAATGATGACCTCAAGTGCATTCACTCATTCTCTAAGGACACGGCCAATAGTTACATTGAGCAAATCAACATCGAAATTTAACCATTCTCAATCTCATAGTTATGCTGATGACCTCAAATGCGTGTATTTCTTCTCTTACTCTACGACTGAACGATACCTAGAACAAATTCATTCGGACTTAAACGCTTGTTCGGCGTGGAGCTCCAAATGGCTAATGGAATTCTCACCTTCTAAGTGTTGCTTCATGAGTTTTGAGCCTGTAAGGCTGCTGCAACCTGTTATTTTTAAAGGTTGCCTTATGACTGAATGTTCCTCCAATAAATTAGATCTTTTGCCTCGTGCCAATAGAATAACGGCCAAAGCTGCTCAGATTTGCGGTTTTATTTCTTATAATTTCTTCCTTCCCGAAATTAGATCTATCCTTTATCTAATGTTTGCGCTTCCCAGTCTTAAATTTTGCCCTCATTTCTTCGATTTAATGGACAAATCTGGCCGTTTAAAAATTGAAAATGTAAAAGACATTTAAAAAAACTTTTGTATCCGACTCTTCCAAATCC
Source organism: Schistocephalus solidus (assembly GCA_017591395.1). Lineage (NCBI taxonomy): Eukaryota > Metazoa > Platyhelminthes > Cestoda > Diphyllobothriidea > Diphyllobothriidae > Schistocephalus > Schistocephalus solidus. The sequence goes on from WEDG01011482.1 coordinate 19,819, forward strand.
TTCATGCTCAACTAGATGCCAGCTGACGAAGCTTAAATTTATTTTGATCAGTAAACTGCCAGCAGGCTTTTGTCTCCTTTTTCGACTAAATAATAGCTCAAATCTCCCCAAGCTTTCTGTCCTTTCTTTCGTTAGTCTTCCTTATAACCTAAGACATTCTGCACTAATTATACCTCCCACTGCATCCTCCACGTGTAAACGTTCTATATTCTTTGCTTCTAGGTATAGCTTTCTTTGGAATAGCATGCCGATTGCAATTATTCATTGACCAGCCTATCTTCATTCAAGCGAAGACTACACATTTATCTTAACACTGATTCTTATTACCTTTAATTTGTTTTCCGAGCAGCTTTCTCTATGACTCAGATAAAGGGCCATCGGGAATTTAAGTGACACTCTTGAAACTATTTTTACTCTACCTTGAGTTCCCTCATGAACCATTATGTCACCTTATAACACAAGTCATTCAAAAGATGAAGTCATTCGGACGTACATATTCGAAAGTACACAATCAAAAATTCTCCCGTTTCGTTTGATACTGTCCATCACCAGAATTCAATTCTGGATCCTAAGATGCTGAGGCCTCCAGTTAACTGACGTCTTTTCGCGAGATTTTGTTTCATGCGCCTTAGTGATAAAGAACGAACCATATCGACGTTTCATTACCTCATTCTGAAATTTCACTGCATTATTAACCTACTCTAAACCCTTATCTTATAATCCTAAGCATTTTTTTCTCCTACTCTCTATTCGAAATGGAGGCCTATTGAACTCTGACTCCATTTTTAAGGTAGGAGTTTTTTGCAATGCCTATTTTCCAGTTCACGATTAATTTCAAAACATCGCTATTAGTACAAGTTCTGCCTACATTATTAAATATTTGTTTATTTGATCTGCACAAATTTTCATAATTTTATTTCATTACTAATGCTTGTTTTTACAGTGCCTTCCTGGTGCTCACCAAATATATATATATATATATATATATTCTACACCAAAGAGCAGCTTCATGTGTTTTGCAACCGCCAAGCTTCCTGGACCCCAAGTATTTCGAAGCAGTTTAATTTAAGAGCGATTAACCATAAGAGACTTATGTCAAAGTTACACAAATATGCTAGCTTTATCGCCTCATGCAGATCAAATTTCTGCAAAGGTTGCAGAGATATGTGATTTTATATCACATAATTTCTTCCTTCCGGAAATAAATGTAAAACTGTACCGCACGTTTGTTCATTCCATCCTAGATTACTGTTGTCCCCTCTTTGGTCTGATGAACATCTCTGAACATAGTAAGATTATAAAATGTTCAAAGAGTTTTTCTTTGAAGACTAATTTCCATTTCTGGACCCAATATCTCCTATATGGACAGATGTTAGTTAGCGAATAAAATTTCTGTGGGTCAGCAGAAGACTCGAAGACGGTCTCTGCTTCCTGTTTCGCGTTAAATCTAGTCCAAATATCTCACACGAATTAATGCGCTCACTCCGGTAGATCTACCTTATACCACTCGCAATTCATCTATGATCATTTCATACCACCTTAGCTCCACAACTACCCGTTCTCGTTTCAGCTGGAATAATCTTCTACACAGAATTAAGTTGTCATCTACATAAGCGGTTTTCAAAAACAAATTACGTAAACAATAAACTTCGGAAGATATAAAGGCCTTATTGTCCGTTTCCTTCCTAACATCGAAACTTTTTGATTTTGAAAAGGGTCCTCCTGGTATTTGAGTCGGTTCCCCTGATTCTTCATTGATTTCTTAGTATGCTTACATTATCTTCTGCAGAGCCAATCTTTGCCGCCGCTTTTTCTTCCCCTCCTCTTTTTAACGATCATTGCCAAATGTTGAAAAACTTGATGTGTTCCCCTGTTTTGCATCACTTTTACAATGGTCTCCGTGGGTCTGTTGATGATCGAAGCGCGTTTTTCGGTTTTCGTCACCTTTTTGGTGGACAATACAGTTATCAAGGTCGATCTCGGTGATGATCTCGTGACCTCTACTGTCCCCTCTCTGTTTCGACCATGTTGTCTACGATAACCTCCTCATGTCTCACCTCCCTGATAGTTGTAAACAATATCTCTGGCTGTTCTATGAGCTCTCCAACGACAAGGAGCGTTCCGGACGCTCACACGTTGTCATCAATATCACGGTCCTATCTAAACTGCACCGTACAAATCTTATAAACTCTAGCTATTAATTCTTTAGGGGAGCAGTTTTTTCTCATTTAGTTTTTTTTTAAAAAAATTGGGGGCTCACTGAACTCTGTCCCCGATTTCGACCATAGGTTTTTTCACTGATTCTTTGCAAGTCCATTATATATTCCAAAAATTGTTGAGTATTGTCTCCAAAATGACGAATCGTTTGTGAATCGGGTGTGCCTACCATACTACTCATACCATAAAATGCTTACTCATCCGTATGGTTGTTCACACAGAGTAGCGATTATCAACTTTGTATTTATTTATACCATGGTACTAAGTTCAACATGCTGGAGCACTCTGTACCTTAAATAAATCATTTATTTATTTATACTAGCATGTCAGTGCGCGCGATGCAGTAATCCGACCGAACAGCAGCAATCAATGAACGGCCAGATTTAATAAATGGGGTAACGAATGCCGTGTCAGAAGTAGATTTCTTGATAAATCACTATCTCATTATGCCTAATTGGTATCCACTGCTACTAGGGATGGTGAGTCTGAAGTCCATTATGGTCCCGTCAATTGGGGCCGCTAAGTCCAATCATGTCCATATGGGCTAGTCGGCGATTTCTATTGACAAGGCTGTAATGTCACTAACGATGGATGTAAATATCCGGAGCTCACGAGTTGAAGAGCTTCGCCAAAACAAAAATCGGGCGCAGACCGACAAATGATTTTAGATATAAATATGTTTTTATTTGAGTCCCGGAACGGCACTGTCATTGGAAAAATAAAAACCACCTGCGCAATCGTGCACGGTTAAGATATATATAATAGGCCAGGGTCTTGGCGATGAAAAATGACACAAAGCAGTGTGGTCAATAAATAATTGCTGATTGTTCACACATTCCTTCTTTTTATAACCGATGCTCGAATCTATTTACGGACAATTGCAAGTCTGAAGGTCATGCAACATATACTGGATTTATGTAAACGGATAGGTGACACATTTCGAATAAGTAGTTTTGAAATTTTTCGTCAGTTTGTGTCCGATGAACCGTATTATAAATAAACTTTCGCCAATCGATTCGTTTAAATGGATGTAATCCTGCAATTTAATTGGTCGTAGGATGGATTAAATCACACAATATAAAGCGTGTGTGTGGGTTCGTTCTGTTGGGGCTTCGGGCTCTTTTGATACTTGTGAGTGTTGATTTTGTACCTTCAGAATTGCTTGAAAAAGGTTTCAGGCAGTTAAACCATATTGTTTTATTTATGGCCGGACAGTTTCTTAATAATATTTCGCTAAATATTATATATATATAACACGAGTTGTGATATAATATTTAGCAATATATATATATATATATTCCTGTTGTAGTACTACAACAGTACTATATACTGTTATACTGTAACACACATCATCACACACGTGTCGCGCCAAAGTCGTTTTGGCCGCGGAACGGTGTGAATTGCGCTAACGAACTCGATCTTGACAAGAATAACTCGAACAGGGACTGTTGTCCCAGTTCATTTTAGAGCACCGCCCTAATAACCATTCGGATCCGAATAAAATCCGAGGTCTAGAATCCTCTACGTCGCGAATCCCCCAGAATCGACAGTGAGTCGCTGTGGGAAAGTCTCGATAAGCATGTCCGATTAATAATGGATTTTTTTCCATTTGGGCGCGATGGAAACAGCAGTGAAAAGTCACGATATGGTGCTATACGGCAACAGCCTCCATTACCTATATGTTTCAGTTTACTAACCCTCTTTCCTTTCCTCCACCGCCAATTTTACATAACACGGAAGCCTTTTAAGGTTTTTCTATAATTTTATTATGTAAAATAGCCTACAACGTGTACTATATTCTAACGTAACTGTCATCCGACGTCTTAAGATGTCATTGTTATTCGGCCTGGACTGTTACGGGAAGGATGAAGCTGAGTAGTGTAAGCAGATCTTATTAGGATTAACCGGCAGTCACATTAAACATAAAATCGGACATATTACGCGGTCTCCTGAGCGCATCCAGAGGCTTCTTCAGTTGACTGGTTAACGCGACGTCAATCTCATGGATGTTAACACGCTCATCTTTGTTTTGGATTATATACACTTCTATTTCAAGTTAGGTTAGGTATGTTGCCAATAACGTACCTTTAAATGCATCATACGATGGCAATCGATTCATTCCTTGTTTGGTTTTCCTTTGAACTTGGCGTTACCCGAGGCCTCTTTATCAAATAGGGTTTAGGGCATTATCCCTATCCCTAGAAGTCGTGCTAAGAGTGCATCCAGTTGCCATGCGCTGTAACTAGGATCTGGATTGTCTTTTTAGCGACAAGAAATCTCCATGACTATGGTCATGTCATGGCATAATTGCTGATAACTTTAAGTTCACAAAGCGTAGGTACTAAGCGGAGGCATGAAATATGTACTAGGTTGGATGAAAAAAGATACTTTCACCCGTGTGTGGAACTTCTAACGTTTTCATGAAATCGAACTCTTTCGTTAGTCCTGCTGTATTCCGGTTTAGCCATTACCTCTACGTAAACAGTACATTTTGGACACAATTTGCCGAGCAGGGGCTCGCGTAGGCGTTGCACAGATGGCCATAGGTACTATTATACCTCTTATCGGCCAGTCTCACAGGAGTCTACACCATTCACTTGAGGACCACAAGTGCCTGTGGTTGAACCTACAACCCTAGTTGTTGCCAACAGAATATGGGCGTTTCGCGATCCGGATGTTGGCTTCATATTGACTTTGACCAGTCTATTCGTACTTCTAGTAAGATAAAATATGCAGCTTTTCTTATACTCATTGCAACGTAATTTCTAGCACGTTGAATTGTTCTTCCTAACCTGGACTAAAATTATTCCATTCTACCTGCGTTTGCATAGCGACGTGAACTAGGACTCCCTTTTCTTCCTGACACCCGTCGTCAACTTATTCTTGACCTATTGGATACTTCTTATGCGTATTCTCTCTTGTGTTTTTATGTTTGTTATGTGTATGGGTAGCTATTAAACAATCTCCTGCAAACCCCGCAAATGGTGACGTCAGAGACTAGCTACTTTCAAGGAGTTCTGAATTACGCGTTCATCGGCGATGTGGGTTGTACTTGCTTGCTGATCTAATCTAGGTGGTTTGGATGGGTTACACGTTAGCCTAGTTGCTGGCTACACGGGTATCCAGCGGTGGCGGATAGTGTTACAGCCTTCAGTATAGGTTTGCTGTGAAGTAAGCAGTAGCAGACCAGCAGCCACGGTGTTACCAAGGCGCGGAAGGCTGAGATCTGACACGCCGACTGCCTTATAAAATTCCGCGAATCCCTACGATGGCACTGCGACAGGGCGACCGTTAAACCGCCATTAAATAAGTTTGCTTGCCACCGCTGCCTTGTGAGTAGGTTCTTCAGCCAAAGCGCTAGAGGAGAAAACCTAAAAGAAACAATCCGAGCGGCTGTTGGGGACCCGCCTGTATCCAAAATCCTTGAGAAACCTTATGAAAAATGTCCGATTACAGTAATACGATCCATGCTACGGTGTCCGTGGGAACCGACGAGCTCCGCAACCCTGGTCCATTGATGCGGGCGAATAGTATACAAGCTGGACTACTCAACTGGACACGGACTCTTGGTATTGGATGCTGGAATTTGCGATTTTTTCTGGATCTAGGTGCCTTAAGTCTGACAGCGCACACTCTTAATCAGTACCATGTGGATGTCTGTTGTCTGTCTGAAGTCTCAATGTCGACTCAGTTGCAAGAGAAATAAATATCCTGGGAGTCGACTCCCACACAACGGCCCACACGGCTCTTTTGGTAGACACGGTGGCGCTTTTGTCCTCGCAACACACAAACCCGGCACCGCTTGCATTAGAACCAGTCAAGAACCGAATGGCATATGCGCTACTGTAGGGTCACTTTACTAACATCCATGTTGTCTCCGTGTGCGCTCCAAAATCAGCTGACGAACAGCGCGATAAGAAGCCCTTCTACTCGAACTTGCGGGAGTAAGTTTAAGACTCCCTAGCCGTAATCTGTCGATTATTGTGGGGAACTGGAATGGTTGGACTAGACCCGGGAACTCACTAGACACCTTATTGGCTGGTTTTGGATTGGCTGTTGATTCAACAATGGTGAGAGAACGCTGCATTTTACTGATCAGAACTGGCTGTTTGTCACTGACACATGCTTCTAGTACCGCCACAAACATTTGCTGACTTGGTATTCAAATGACGTCCATACCGCCAGTCAAATCGACTACATCCTAGTTGGTTCAAAGTTCCGCAGCTGGTTTCACGATTGCAGATCGATGTTTGGGGCCGAAACTGGTAACACCCACGAGTCTGGCCATGTTCTCGTTCGCACGCCTGAAAGTTCACTTCTCATCTGCACCCAAAATTCCACGTACGAGACGCCTTGATATCGCAAAAATCCGGCAATTCAGCATTGCCGAGGCCCTGAAAATTGAAATCTAGTTTCGTTTTACGATCCGAGCCGACAGAGAACACAGTGACCAATGGTCATCACTGAACATTGGTCTACATAGCAGTTGAGGCAATTCTCGGATTCACAGAGTGACGCCGTTGTGACGCTGTTCTCTGCCCAGATGGCTCGAGTCAGGTCCCACAACTATGTTTCCTTCCGCCAACTTCGGAACATGACAGGAAAGCCCGGTAGGGATGACTGGCGGAAATATTGGTCTGAAATAGCGACCTCAATGAAGCAGGCCTCAAACGTTGGTGACACTCGCAAATTCTCCGCCAAGTAAGTGGTATGCCCTCGACCTTTAGAGACGTCGCGATGTGCCGACAACTCAGCCAAGATCGATCACTGGTGTGAGCACTTCGTGCACCTCAACTTTGATGAAAAACCAATCACACCCTCTCTTCTAGCTGAGTTTCACCGACCTCCAGTCTATGCAGTGTTGTGCGACCCCTCTTCCGAGGTAGAAGTTGCCGATGCAATACAGAGGCTGCACAACAAGAAGGTGCCTGTAGAGGATGGTATTCATACAGAAATCTACAAGGCTTGTGTCGCCACTCTGGTACCGTGGCTCTATGAGCAAGTGTGGGGAGACGAAGTAGTTCCCAATGACTGGGGTTCGGGCATCCTTGTGACAGTCTTCATGAACGGAGATAAAACAATTGGTGAGATCTACCGCGGCATATGCCTCATCGATATTGCTGCGGAAGGTCTTCATTACTGTCCTCAGACGGTTTCAGTCTTACATGACTCTAGGACGAGGCCCAACTAAACCGGATTCCGACCTGGGCGTGGATGCGTAGACCAGCTATTCACACTGAGCTGCATTCTGGAATTCCACCATGGCTACCAGCAGTCGATGGCCATCTGTTTTATTGACTTCGCCGCTGCGTTCGATTTTGTCCATCGTGAGTCCCTGTGGCGAATGATGGAACTCGATGGTATGCCGGCTAATATTCTTGCCTTGATCAAGGCCTACTGTCACCCCACGACTGCGCAAGTCCTCGTCGATAACAACCTCTCCCAACTTTTTCGATATCCGATCTGTTGTTGAATAAAATTGTATCATTTCGCCTATTTTGTTCAACTGCGCATTGACTGGATTCTCGGGAAGGCTCTACACGGTTCTGACGGACGCCGGCCGCCGTCTGCTTGACCTATACTACGCTTATATCGCCGTGCCAACCTCAAGCTTTGGAGATCTATAGTTTGTAATGCCGCGGGTGAATAAAATCGCTAATTTGGTCGGCTTATCCATAAACGCTGCAAAGACCAAATTTTTTTCTAGCCGCATCCCTGATCAGGAGAAGGCACCTCTCTGGATTAATGGCTATCAACTTGAAAAAGTAGAGTTTCAAATACCTCGCGGTGAGGATGCTGCCCAATAGACAGAGTAAGGATGACATTGTCTGCTGCTCGCCGGATTTTCTCTATCCTGAGAAATTGCCTATTGACCCGATGCGACATCTTCATTGCCACGAAGATCCATTTGTACTGTACATCCTTCCGGTCAGTTTTCTACGGTTGTGAATGCTGGGCTTTGCGCGTAGAAGAGGAACAAAGACTAGAGGTTTTTGATCACCGTTGTCTAAAGACCATCCTTCGAGTGAAGTACACTGCCTAAGTCTCAAAGAGGCAGTCCGTACTCGCTGCCACAATATTGCGAGAATATCGCAGACCATCCTAGGAAGACGACTGAGGTGGTTTTTTCACGTCCACCGTTGCCCGCCTCATGAGCCCAGTTCTAATGTTCTCGATCCGCCGTCATTGCCAATCTGGAGGCGTCGAAATGGGGGTCAAATCACGACCTGTCTCGACACGGTTCGGAAAGACATGCAGGCTGTGTTTGTGCCCTCCGTACTTGGCATCCGTCACTAGAAAAAAGAATGGGTCGAGCTGTCCAGATCTGCTGCCGCAAATCGTCACGTATGGAGAGGTACACTACGTGAAATCATCGAGTCCGGATAGATCAGGCATGTTTATCTCCCCCTCTTCCAATCTACTCATCCGATTGAAATTCCACTGACTGAAAAACAGCACTCCTTAAGAATCTTCTTTCAGCATTTACAATCATTCACAGAGCAAAACAATCCGGGAGCGTGGAAATAACGCAGTCATGCCCATGTCACAGCTAGTAATCGGAAGTTCAGATTTGCTTTATACTGAGGGCGACCTTAGACTACCAATCGCCGGCTAACCGGTGTAATGGTTTATAAAAATATGCTTTGTAGTAAGCGTTAAGGCCTGTGCTAGCATGTCGTCATCTGTTGCTATCACGGTAGTTACTTTAGGTATTTTGTTTGGTTTAATACAGGGCTATGAGTTCTGTGTGTTCAGCAAATGAATAACTTCACGCTTTCTCATCTAAAAATGCTGCCTTGTGGGTAATATTGGACTTATATAACCTCAATCAGCATGGCGTTTTAAAGCAAGATTGTACCTAGCAAACCTGCCTACGAGATCCTGAGCAGGTCTTCACAAGAGAGAATGATGGCAAGCCCTCTGCACGGAGTGACTCTGTTCGCGACGTGAATGACAGCTTGATTCTTGATAAAGTCGAGCACCTTCGAGGCTCAACCTACTGCGCTCACGCCGTCCTCTGCAGCGGAGTTTTATCCCTCCCCCAACTTATGCAATATCATGCCACCCCGCCTGAAGGAGAGGTTGCCGACGCAGTAAAAAAGCTACACAGTGACCAGGCATCCGTAAAAGATGTTATTCCCCCCTGAACTGTGCAAGACTTCCGTCGACACTGGAACCAAGCCTCCAGTTGGGTGAGTAAACAAGCGGAGAAAAAGTTTTTCGTGAGGGCTTGAACTTAGGCGTGCTTATGCCTCTTTGCGATGTTGCTGTGAGTCCTCGCTGTCGTCCTCCTAAGGCGATTCTTGGGTGTGAGTGACTCTAGGACGAGCCCAACCAAGCCAAATATGAAGATGAACGTGGGTGTGCAGACCATATATTCACACTGAGGCGAATTCGTGAATTCTGCCATGGTTACCAAAAACCGAAGTTCGTCTGCTTTCTTGTCTTTGCCACTGTGTTCGATTCCATCTCACGAGTCCCTATGGTGGATAAAGGTATTAGATAGTGTACCGGCAAAAATAATCTTTATGGTCAGTATCTACTACTGCTTCACCATAACGCGAGTCCTGGTCTATGGTGGTCTCTCCCCACCGTTCTGATAAATAACACCGACTTGAAAATCCGCATGCTTATAACTTTGGGTAGTTTTAATCATCGTGCGCTCCGACTCCGCTTCAACTTTCGGAGTATTATTTTTTGTTAACCTGCGTAATCAAAGCAACGCTTACGAGGCAGGATGGAACCTGGGGTATGAGCCGAACCCTCCGCACACCCGTCAATCAGTGACAGGAGATCAGCGAAAATGTGTGCCTGTATTTTTAACTAGTGCCTGTGCTGCCAGTATGGTAAGTCACTACGTAGTGTTGCAAACTTCTGCTAAACCAAGGGGAAAACATTGTCTTATTCCTGAGCGCCTCCAGCATCTCACCGCGAAAATGTCCCATATTATATGCACAAATCCTGTTCGGATGTAGCTCGAATGTGGTTTCCTGGTCCGCTACCCACGCCCTATGTTTTTGGAAAGAGAACACCGAGAGGCTTGGCCGTCGCACTCTCAGGGATCTATGTTACATCAATGCATAATTCCTTTCCGACGGACCATGGAACTGCGAAATGCGCAGTCAACATTCAGTTATCCCGTAGCGGAGCTGAACAGCTGGCAGTTTGAATTCGCTGCCACCTGGTCCGCCAAGGTTCACTTGTCGGCGCTGTCGATACCCTGCGTTCCCTTATCTCCAACTGACCTGATTCGCTTGCCATGTCCGCCCATTTGGCGTCTTGAAAGGGAACAGGTCTCAGAAGGCTTAACCTTCCCATGTTTCAGCAAAAGCGAATCATTTTCCAAACACCATGTTACTACTTAAATCGTATGTGCACTTTCGACCTCTAAAGATATTACTTTCAAATTTTGGTCTCGAACTGTTAATCGGGTTACCAAATGAAGTGCAGCTGGTTAATAACAACTCGTTATTTAAAAAGTTTTTGAATCCATGTGAAATACAAGTAGATGTAATGGAGAAAAAACTTGTAGATTTTTCAACCATATTCCTGTCGAGTTTTATTCCGATGTTGTACAGGGTCCTTCCTATTGTAACTTCTATAGTTAGAGTACGCATAATGCTCAGCATCTTACACGCAACAGAACATGCAGCATTGGCACTCACTGCGATCACACTCATATTTGATCTTCCCCACTTTGTCTTACCACTGGGCGCTGGACGATCACGGGGGCCAAATTAGGACATGGTGTACATTAACCCAGCTGCACTGAGTTTTGACCTCCCCATAAAAATGGGGGAATGTGGTGGTAAGCCTAGGTGTAATATTAACGTTGTGCCTAATCGCAGCGTCAAATTGCTGGTTGGCTTGGACAGCGGACTCGTGTATCTGAGAGGAAGGAGGGAGTGAGGTCGACGTTGCGGAACCCAACCCCTGCTATTTCAACGCATTCCTTACTATAAAGAAATCTGACACCCTTAAAACATATCACGACGCGCTAATTGTCCTGGCTTGGAAGGCTGCCAACTGACTGGGAACCTCGATGCTCTCAGAACAGAGAGCCAGGCTAAATGGCTCCTTTACTATTGGAGTCTCTACGACACTCACTCGGATAAGATCTGAGCCATCCCTTCTAATGAAATCTGGTCCATCGCATGGGGACCAAGTTGTTTGCGGCTCGCATAAACGGGCTGCGCCTGACTCTCTTTTTGGTCTCTTTCTTGCCACCGGGCCCAGTTGAATGAGGCAGAGGAGAGTACAGCATATGCTGCGCACGTCTGCTCTCACTATAAACTTATTTACTCGCAAGTCACCGTCCCTACGCCCACCCTGCTGTTGGGCAAACGGTAGACATTGTCGTAAACGGTGGTCGACTATGGACGATGGTGGTTCCTCGCATTCATTAAAGACAAACTACCACAGGCTATTGCGCATATCATTCCTCTAAATAGTAGATTACAGAATGCCTTATCTACTGACTCAAAGTTTTTTCCAACCTCTCCTCTGTTTTGTAAAACAGGCTTATTTATGGCAGAGTCCCCCCTTTTAATTGCCTCGTGACTTCAAATTCGTCCACGTTGAACTTACTCCAGTTTCAAATATATTTTTTTTCAAATTAGCCGAACTGGACCATACGGAGCAATGGACAATTTTGACGGACCTTCGGAACGTATTGTACGTGTCCCTTATACGAATATTTTTTTTAGATTTTACTCGTTGACAGACGTGGGGAACATCTAAAGGCCCAGATTTGGAACAACTTTAAGGAGCAGGTGAAGGAATTTATTGAGTTAAAGAAAGAATTTAACTCTGGAAACGAATTTTATTTTGTTGACATTGGCAAAGAAATCGGCTTCTTTCCCGTAAGAGAATCTCCTGTCATATTTTTTTGTTGATTTTGGTTGTTGTTTCCTTGTAAATTTTGGTACTGGGAACTCCAGCTTGTGTTAACAAAAAAGGCCTCATTGAAAAATATTGGCTCATACCAGTGCGTTTTCAAGCTGCCACCAACAATATGTTCAAAAAAATTTGAATTGAGCCCCGGGCTTGTCAGCGTGAGCTACAGGGAGTCCGCAAAACTACGCTCGCCTGAGGGAGTGCTTGCTATTAGCGGATATGCTTCACCAATTGATTATGGGACTCACTGCTCCCTTTATGCTTTGTTACCCACTCTCAAGCCCCGCCAGCAGCCGCACAGCGGCAAGTAGTAGAATAGGCAGGTGAACATTGTCGACAAAGACAAGGGAGACTGGAATGGCCATCTCTGGCTAGTTAGCCATCATCAGCCAGTCTTACCTAACCCCAGGTGGTGCCTCACCCGAGGCTCAACCCCGCGACCTGTTGATCAGAAGCCCAACGATCTAACCATCGGATGGGGCACCAGTCTATCTTCTCTTTGTCGGCCTTGTTAATCTACCTCTGCTATTACTGGCCGCTGTGCGGCTGCTGGTGGTGTTCGACAATGAGCCCCAAGGTAGAAGGGAACGAGTAAGTCCCGTAACTCGCCTGGAAGATGGGTTTCCCATTGGCCTAGCTACTGGCTACCCGGCGCGTCCACAGGTGGTGGATAGTGAAACGGACGTCAGTGAACGTTAGCTGCAAAATAAACAGACTCTTGGGTTTGACGATTAAGCAGTAGCGGACCAGCAGTGACAGTTCTACCAGAGTGCGACGAGCTGAGGTCTGACACGCCAAAACCCTCAAAGTCTGACGATGGCACTATGGCATGGCGACTGTGAACTGCCATTAAATAAGTTCACTTTCCCCTGCTGCCTTTTGGGTAGGATCTTGAGTCAAAGCACTAGAGGAGACAACCTCGAACAAAAAATACAGTGGCTTTTGGGGACCTGCCCGTTCTCACGATTCCCCAGAAACCTCATGAAAATATGTCCGATTATAGTACTACGATCCATGCTACGGTTTCCGTGAAAACCGACGCGCTCCGCAACATTAATCTAGTAGTGCGGGTGAATAGTATGCGAGCTAGACTACCAAATCGGAATCGGACCTTTTCTATTGGGGGCTGGAATGTGCGAACGTTCCTGGACCCTGGTACCCAACATATGACGACACGCAGCCTTTACCAGTACAACGTAAATGTGTTCTATCTGGAAATAAAGATCCCAGGAGCCAACTCACACTTCTTTATCGTTCCCCTCTCGAGCTTAGTTTTACTGCCCTTGATCCGGTCCCACAATCCATTTGGAGGCGTCAAAGACGAGGTCAGCTCAAAACCCGGATCGATACACTTCGTCAGGACATGGAAGTTGTTCTTAGACCTTCGGTCTTTGGCATCCGTCGTTGGCGAAGAGAATAGATTTAGCTTTCCAGGTCTGCTGCCGCGGATCGTCACGCGTGGTGGCGCACAATCCGTGACATAATCGAGGTCGGCTAGCTCAGGCATGATCGTAGCCGTAGCAAGTACAAGGACGTAACTCGCCGGGGGGAGTGCTTACTATGTTTGGACCGGAACCAGAGATACCTGAGCTCGGGACCCAATGAAGGAGATTCAAAGCCAAGCAGAGTCGCACATCCCATTGGACTTTGACTCTTGCCGATCGCCACTGGCAAGATCCAACCCTTGTGGCCTAAGTGGTAGATGGGTTGATTCAAAACGCTTTCTGATCACCTGGACTCTTGCCAGGAGTTCAGTATTATTGATCTAGGTCAGGCAACTGGATAAGGCGTATCCTCATCCTGCCTATGGTGGGCTTGTCTGACTGGTGACAGAAAATAAACTTGAACCGGCAAACCATTAAATTCTCATCTTCTTCCATCACACTTTCCGATTATTACATGCTTGTTACTGTGCCGGGGGTGGATTGTAACTTCAGTGTAAAATAAAACTGCTACTCATCTCTTTTTCCTGTAATCGGAATATGTGGGTGAACACTTTTCTCATATTTCTTCCGTTTCACTCATATGGGGGTTCGCTGTGAGCTATCGTGTTAGACCTTACGTGTCAAGACCCTCTCTCCAAGTCCTCTGTAAGGATTTATAGAACGGCCATGCCATTATAAGACTTTATTCTGTTTCTTTGCAGCTCGAAAACAACTCATGGGTGCAGGCCGATGTCAATTCATCAAAGTCTTTCCTTTCAAATTTGAATCCTGCCCCACCAACTGAGGAGCTCATTGACCTCTCTGAAATAGTTGCTCCCATAGCAAACCTTGATGGACCCGGCTCCACAACAGAAGGTCTTGCGCTTAATTTTCATCTATACCAGCCTCTCCTCCATACCACTCCTTCCTCAGACCCCTTTAGTGAACCTCATGAAGGAGCAAAAGGCCTTTTTTGATGTGATCTACTACGTCCCAATTAGCGAAAACTCAATGAACTCAGCGGTATGTTTACATTTCATCCCTCCGAAAACCGATGCTGCACAAGAATCATTTGCTGAAGTAGCCACTGTTTATCCTCTGCGTCGGCACTCAATTTTCCATTACTATCGTAGAACACCTAGCACGTCTCAATTTGCCCACATAATGGGCGCCCTGTGTGCAGTGTTTCACAACGTCCTACTTGTTCATTTGAAACACTTGTGAAAAACTCGGTGGGATTCGAACCCAGGCCAGCAAGGGAAGGCATTAGTACAGCCAGCGCTCTAGTCAACTGAGCTACGAGGTCCCCACCGGGAGCCATGAGTTTACTCACACTTGAGTCCTTCTTGTTCTTCTCTCCCTTCCACATCCTCCCTTAAGAGCATTTTTTAAGTCCTTCGTCACCGCTTTCCGTAGCACTTACTGCGAGCTCTATTATCTCGCGTAATCTCAACTTTCTGTCTTTGGACTCACTCTCGAACACCGAAACAACGAGCCCGTTGCCCGCGTTGGACTTCTAATAAACAGGTCGCGGGTTCGAGCCTCAGATACTGCACCACCTGGAATGGGGTATGGCTGGCTGATGACGGTTAATGAGCCGGAAATTAGCACTACATTCTTCCTTATCTTTGTCGGTAATTTTCTTCTGCCTGTAATGTCTGCGGTGTTGGAGAGACACTGTGATGCCCCACGTAGACCGGTACATCTCTGGTATGCCTTGACAGTGCGTTTTGGGTGTCTCCAACTACAGTCCGTACACTTTCTATGTATTAAAAACATAATTCATTCGTTAATTCTTCTAAGGAGGCTGCATATAGGGTTCAGGAAATTTGACATTGAAAATGGTGACGTATACTTCCTAAGTGGAATTAATAAACGGACAGCTACGAGGCAAAAAATTATAATTGAAAACTGAAAACAACCCTTTTTGTAATGTAAAATTTGAAAATGTAATTTACCACGAGATGCGTTTGAAAAGGCGCATTTGTGCATTCGCTCGTTTAGATATTTTCAAATTTATAAAAGCATCAAAAATCAGTAGGGAATACTCATTCTACTTCAGCAAACGCATTCAAAAGC
Organism: Schistocephalus solidus; assembly: GCA_017591395.1. Classification (NCBI taxonomy): domain Eukaryota; kingdom Metazoa; phylum Platyhelminthes; class Cestoda; order Diphyllobothriidea; family Diphyllobothriidae; genus Schistocephalus; species Schistocephalus solidus. Next base: position 35,436 of record WEDG01011482.1, read on the forward strand.
CGACGTCTTGGCGCGATTGAAGTATCCTGGTAATACGCTGTATGGTAGTTGATATTATAGCTTCGCCTGAGCAATACGTTCTGACTGAAATCATCGTTGAGCACTTCGGTTAACATTTCATAAAATACGTTCACTGCTGTCCTGGGTTTAGCTTTTAAGTTGAAGAAACTGGCTAAGGCATTTTGATTTGTACGTTAAGTTGACAAAAATCGAAGTATTCTCCGCCTGAGCCGCTGGCCAGACTAAGATACTCCCGCTGATTAACTCGCATTAGCTCGAGGGTTTACGTCGTGTTGTGAGGCGCACAGCGCCTGAACTTCGTTTTACAAATGATAGTAAAGAGGGTGAAAGTGGAGACGTCGATCATTTCGCTTGTGTAGTTTGTAAACTGCACGTTTCGGCTTTTTGACCGACAGAAATAAACGCATGTCAGCGTTGTCTTTCTTCACCATGGTACCCCGAGGCTGAGTGCCTAGGTCTACCTTTTCACTGAAGCATAACGGTCAGCGTCTGTTGTTGGTAACGGGAGTTCTTTGTACTTGTGATCTTACACTTTTCACTGCTCTTTTAGGTTAAAGAGATTGCACCGACTTGGGCGAAATTTCCTGCAGACCCTAAATGACCACAATGAGTCCGATGCATGCTTCTTCTCCTTTGCACGAGGGCCGGAAGGCCTTGCTCGAGCGCTGTCAGAATTGCTTGTGCATCCCCAATCTTCGCGAACTTTCTGCGAGTTTCCGAGCCTCGTCTTTTGTCAGTCGTCCCAGGCAGTCCTTTACGGGGCCTGCTTCCCCCGAAGTACTTTAAAATGTCCCCCTCCTCTCTAAGGCGAATCCTTCGTTTGCATGTCCCCGCGTAGGATCCTTGGGTAATGCTTCCCGCTTTATTCTTAACCTGAACTCCTTCCCGTGAACCACCAAGTTATCCGGCCTCATTTCTGGCCGGACCTGGGTATCTGACTGGGCCGGATAGTTCATATACTTTCGTCTCGCCCTTACTCGGGCTTTTATACTCTCAGCCTTCTTCCCACATTCCAGGCTCGTGTCAAACCGCGTGAATTACTGAATAAATTATTTGACTGTGCTTTTAGGTTAAGAATATCTCTGAAGTGGGATTTTGTCACTATTTAATACGAAGTGTATTTTTAGGTTGATCCTTGCACCGGAATGTTTGTTTAGGATTGGTGGGATTCCTGACAATAAGTCAATACTCGACTGATGTATTGGTTTTCATGCTCGTTGGTTTTTTTCTTTTTTCCTCTGAAACTTTTAACAGGACGTTTGTTTCTTGTAGTCCTTTCGGATGTGTTTGGGAAATCACATCTCAAACTGGAGGCGAATGTCCGCATTCCAGGTGTTTGTATAAGTGAGGAAGATGGTTTTTCATTCACCGGCATCATGGCTTTATCCGTCTGAGCTTTCGAACTCTTACTGGAGTTTATCGTCAGAGATAAAACAACAACATCAACGAGTAAAATTGATGGGGGGTGGGGGTAGGGGCCAATCAGACACCAGTGGCGCCAGTCCTGAGGTGACTACGCAGGGCCCTGTATGCCGGTGCCAGATCGATAAATCGATTGACCGCGTTCTCATCGGAGGCCCAGGCTTCAATCAATTCTCGGCTTGGCTTGCATCTGGCGTGGGCGATTATCTTCGCAGCTAAGACCAATAAAATTCTTATTTTAACGATTTTATCTTCCTCTCATCTGCCCCCTGGAACCTGCTTATTCGCTTTTATCTGTGGCGCTTACCCGATACGTACTAACTCGGGCTATCGTTGGAATGGCGTTGACCTGTCTGGCTAGGTGAGCCGGTCAGATTAGTTTAGTCAGGTCAGACCCCAGATTTTGATCGAGTGACTTGGGTAAATCCCATTGGTGTTGGTTCTTCTGAGCGGTTGCGATGCGATTAACTTGTGGACCTCGCACGTGTTCCAATGCGTTATTAGCGTCAAAATGTTCGTAACGACCTGAGGGCATTTTGCATTTGTTGTCAGCAAATGCTCATGTGAAGTGCTCTTGAAGGCTCCAGGTTTCTTTCTTCCACTGCCTGTTGGTACTAAATTTTGGAGTAAACTTCCCTAGAAAGGAATTATAAGCAGTACGTTGTTCCTAAGAGAAACACCATATATTAGTCAAGGGGCTGTTTTCGCCTCTCGTATGCGGCTGGAAATATTCCCTGTGAAAAGCTAAATGGCTGCGTTCCACCAATATGCACGACTCTCCTGTATGTTTTTTTGGTATTTCAGCTCCAGTTTCGTAGTCTTACCTACCTTTAGACACGTGCATGCGCGGGTACTTTCGAGCGCAGAGCGTAATAAACCCACTAGCTCAGAACAATTTTGTCATCAGTTAGACAGGCCGCGGCGTCGCTTTTGCATTCCCGTTGTTCCTCGTCGGCACCTTAACCACTGTAGCCTAAAGCAGGACCAATACCCTAGCTCATACAAAACCTCGATTCTGTCACGGCGGTGCCTGCGTCAACGCAGTATCTGCGGCGCCGATGGTATGCATCACTTGGGGAACTGTAGCTGAATCCTCGAAATAGTAGGTAATGCGTCTTGGATCACTTGCCGCGGGAGCTGTTCACTGCACCCTCCGTCAGCTTGTACCCCTGCAGCAGTCTTTTAATTTGCCGATCAAATCCGCCTACACAGACTCCATTGAATGCCAATCACTGCGCCAGACAGCTCTTTGCTAAACAGTTGGTCATTGCCGCCCCCTTCTGTCATTCACATATCTGGCTTTCTGTTGTGTGCCCGCAAGGCCACGCAAACTGCAGGCAGGTTGATACGGTGATTGATGCACCGCAGGCGTACCCTGCACAGTAAGGTTTACGCAAATTTGAATAACCAGGAACTTTCGTTAAAGTGGATATCAAAGCTTTGAATTCTGTCGTGAAACTGGACTCGTATGACTGCTATGGTTACAGAGCTAACAAATCTCTGTTGAGAATCCGGTTACTGTAAATGCATAGAGATTAAGTAGGTCTGTCCTCAAGTCATGATCGGCTTAAAACTTTTTGGGAATCTTGAAAATCAATGCAGATGGAGTAAAAAGGCTTTGAGGAGTGCATTACAGGGAATTCGCATAATATGTGCAGCAACTGGGCCCACAGCGTGGTTGTGGCAATTTGGAAGACAAGCCTTTGTCCGGTATAATCACGATTTAAGCCTGGGCTTACCTGTGGGACTTTTGACTTCTGCGCGTGCTTCGGTACGCACGTATGAGCCAGGTGCATGCGTGTTAGGCGCGTCTGGGTGGCCATGGTTGTAGTCACACTCTTGATTGGCTGAGAATGCCCTTAGGTTCGATGACCTTGTGAATGGCAGTGCGCCCCAATAAGGTGGCTTGCTTCGTCTGTTTGCTCGTGCGGATTTTGCTCATTTTCGCACACAGGCGTTTGCCGCAACATGCGCGATTAGACAGGCTGACAGTTGAAATTTCTATTCCAACCATGTCTAGGGTGTGTTGCACAGCATGCTGCATGCAAGGACAGTGAATTAGGTCATAGATACAGCAGACTTGCTCAGCAGCTACCGCAATCTCTCCTCCTCTCCCACCTGAGGCCGGTGTCATGATCAATTCAAGAAGACTGGAGGCCGGATCGGGCGCAGATGGCCTGCGCGGCCGAAGCAGGCACTTTGGCGTGCAACTGTACCCCCCCCCCCTCACCCAGGTGTAGCATTCGTTATGGGTGCGCATCCTCACTAACGTCCGCTGTGCCCTGATTGGGCCCCGGCGTTGATCCGAAGCATCTAACCCGTGGCCGGCTCTAGCTATTTTACACATATAGCTGGTTTGTCACTAAAGAGGGAAAGTCATCAAGCCTAGTAATTGCCTGATTATAGCAATAGTACTCATAATCCGGAGTAGCGCTTCTCCTTTTGAAGAGTTTATGGGCCGCAAACTAAATGCAACGCTTCATGTAAACGTTCATACCGGTGAACAGTTTGCACGGACAGTTTCACCTGTCTCTAGCAATAATCTGCCTGTCAGAACGCCCGTCTTTGTTCGTGCTAACCTGGTTTTCAGCTTAGATTGGGGTGAACATGGTGACATATCAAGACAGTATGTTGTTCGGTGTCCGCGTCAAATAACATCTGCGTTCGTCATCACCATCAGATCTGACGGCAATAAGTTTCAATACATTTTTTCGTACCGACTTTTTTAACAATCGAGCACGAATGCGGTACCCGGACGGGTGATAAAGAGCAAAGTCATAAGGTCTGGTCGACTTTCAGGGTTCCAGAATCAGGGGAAGTTGCCTCCATCAACGGGAGCACTAAATGACCCATATGAAAGACGTGAGAGATCAGGGTGGCTCACTGGAATTTTTTTTTAATGTACTGATGCTTCGGAGTGCTTGGTGGGCTCTCCATTATCTAAGCGTTAGCTGCCGTCAATCGAACAGAACAGGAAGTGGCGTGCCTCAGACTGATGGATTTTTTGTTCGCTGCCTTGGGCCCTTTGGAAAATGTTTTTCCTCGGGCGTTATGAATCACTCCCTCGATGGGAAGGGGACGGGAACGATTGAGCGTCTGCTGGCGTTGTTCTATCCGGCGGCACTTTTTGTCTTCTCGGGTTGGGTCTGTGCAGCTTTCTTGAGTTCAGCTTCGTGTACATAGTGATGCAAGACTTTTATAAGCTGCAGAAAGGTCAAGATGCCTGTTGCTAGAGTTGGCATGTGAATACCCCGCTTCAAGCGTTATCCGTTCCAATTTTTTATTGCCTCGGCCTATGATGGGAGCTCCCTGAAGATCGAATGTATGGTCGATTTCTCCCACGTGTGTTGCAAGCTGAGCATTTGGATCTAGCGTCCGAGGGACTGATTTGTACTCCTGTAGGCGGGTTGGCAATTTTCGCCCGGTTTCCCCAGCGTAATTGCAGTCCATTCGTTGCAACTTATAGACAACAGCTGTGGTTTCAGTTAGTGACAGCGTGTCGTTGGTTTGGATCAAACAGCAATGAATTGGAGCCTTGGGGTTGGTGTGACATGCCTACTCAAGTGCGTCGTAAAATTGAGACATCGACTCAGAGACTCCTTTATTGTTTAGAATGGCCCTCCAGACTTATGGTTGCTGTTCCCTTGGTCGTCATCTGTTCGCTTGTCGCCTGCTTTTATCAATAAAATGGTTAAGATATCCACTAGCCTGAAGAGGTTCTTGAGGTATAGTTGTCCAGCTATCTTGTCTGCTGGCGTGCTGCAGTAGGTTTTGACTCTTGAATAGAGTGCGGATACAGTTGCGTTTGTCAGACAGAGGGTGATTGCTGTTAAATTGTAGTATTTGCTTAGTGTCCGTGGCTTTTTAAACAATGGTTTGCAGTTGTCAAGTTGCATACGGCCGCATAAGCACGTCAAGGAAGGCGCGTTTTTGCCTTTTTCACCCTCCATGGTGAAATGGATATTTGGGTCTACCGAGTTCAGTATTGTGGAATGATGTGAAGAGTGAAACGACATCAAATGATACCCTGGATTCGTCTGGCTGTAACTTCAGATGTTTTATACGCTCAAGGAATTGATTCGCAGAAGCCAGCATAGTTGGTGAGACTTTGTTCAGGAACTTAAGATGACCGAACATCCATTTTACCGAACTACATGTCAGAGTACCATGAAAGGAAACGATAGGCCTGAGTGGTATGTTTGCCTTGTGTACTTCGGCAGATCGTGAAAACGAGACGTGGTGGAGTTAGTTGGTTTCACAGAGAACCAGTCGCTGTGTGTGTGATTGCTCCCTCGGCTGTTTTTTTTTCAGGCTTTTGTTTATCTGGGTGAGCAGATTTTTCATATCGTTGATACGGCATACTTTATAAGATTGTTGGTCATCGAGTAGGCTCCGTGCTTTGGACTTAACGCTCGCTGTTATTCTTTACTAAGTTTTTCTCATTTTTTGTGTCTAACAAGTAAGGAGGAAGTTTGGTGACTGATCAAATCTTTCGTCTGATCTGATGATTTTTATTAGTTGAAGAATGTATTCAAAGGCAGCCATGAACTCTGTTGGTGTAGCTCCAGGTTCAAGGACTGCAATTTGTGTGTGTGGTTGGGGGTGTGAGAGCAAAGATTATGGACAATAAGGACAAAGGATAGTTGCTGTTTGGCCAATTTAAACGGTAATTCCTTGCCTGAAGATGGTCTACTCAATATCATGCGATTCCTCACTGACAGCTGCTCAGCAATCTGATTTAACTTTATCGAGTAGCATTGTAACCTTGCAGTCCTTGGTGGCAATCGTAAGTAAGCATCCTGGTCATTCTTCTGACAACCTACAAGACAGTAACTTCGGCCGCTATGTACACAGACACTTGGTGCCTCCGTGCCATCGGCGGAGCTCACGCGTTTGTGATACACCGTGATGTGTGGTTACTGAGGCTGAGACTACGGTGGCGTATGCTGAACGGGAGAAGGGAGTCAGGTGCAACAGCTTTGGTGACGCTCGATTTTTTGAACTTCATTGATTGCTCCCAAGTGCGTTAGTTGTTTTGTGCATTTGGAAGTGGACGGACTTAAGTAGGCCTACGCGATTAAACCAAAGGTGTTGCAGTTGGCTCATAAGCATTGTATATAAAGAAATGGCGTCTCGGTTTTACGTTGCCCATCTGAATCATCGGTTTGATTGCGTGTGGGAAGCCCGTGGGTCATCCTGACTCGATCTTGCTGCCGGTCCCGAATGAGGGCTGGGGTGGGATGGGGTGCTGTGCAAGTCTGTTTTCACAGCAAACTAATTTATGCGCAAGTTACCCTCCTGGATCTACGGCGCTGTGAGGAAACGGCGAACATCGTCACTCGCGACACTTAAAATATCGAGTGTCGGAGAAGTACATAGTTAGCCAATGCAAGCGAAAATGCGAACAGACGCAATCGATAGGACAGTAAATTTTTCCGCCAGACGTTTTGGAATCACCTTTGAACCCATCATCAAAGGCAGCATTGGATAGGGTAATTCATGCACAGAAAGTTTCAGTATTAATAGGATGCAGTCGTTACGCTACTGCATACCTATGGCAATTAATACTTCCCCCTTTCATTGAGGATGTTTGCCATCTGGTGCACTGACTGTTTGATGCCGGAATGCGGGTCGTTAGCTGCTGAAATTTCATCAGCCGCGTTGGATATTGGCTGGATTATGGCTCGGCCGCCTGGATCAGTTCATTTGTCAGAGCCATAAGAATACGGGACAACAACAAACCAAAGAAATGTGATGTCATTAAATAAATCACAAATATTTCCTTATTTGATAATAATTGCTGCAGACAAATGTTTAAATTAGGCAGGGTTTGCAAAAGAATGAAAATTTTATGGTGATGCAAGCATTATAGCTTCTCATTTAACTTTAAATGGCAATGGTAGGCTTATTTCTCGTCATTTGTCAGTAAAACTTTAATTTTCGGCTCCATACCGATGTTTTTAATCAAAAACTGCATCATTGAGTGATCATTAAAACAACCCAATTGTTATTGCTAAAACTATACTGATTATTACTTATAATTTGCAGATCTTCAGCTCAAAAACAAAAATGGAAATATACATCTCAGTCCAGCAAACAGAATAGATCGTTGAGTAGAAGTAGACGCGAGCATGGTGACAAGAACTTAATTTGCTTGACATTTAATTTTCATGCTCATACTCATCATCAGAAACAGCATCAGATATGAGTATTTCGAATACAAGGGGTTGCGATATTTACAGGACGCAGTCACTTATGACGATCGAAGGTTCCGACTCTTCATCGAGTAGGACTAACCGCTGATAACTTGATGTCATGCATGCAAGTCATTAATTGCTAAAATTTCATCAGCCGCATTGGATATTGGCTGGATAATGGCTCGGTCGCCTGGATCACCGGCATTGGCGTTGGAACATGTGTTCGCCTGTGTGCTCCCCAAGTGCCTAATTGCTTTGGCCAAACCGAGTCCCAGCACCAAATACGGGTTTGAGAGGTCACTGCACTTATCTATCGACTGGGACCACTGAACCATGGCTAACACACATCGCGGCTCACTCAAGTGTCACTTCTTACGATAATTTCGGCCTCATCGAACTTGAATTTGTGACCGGGTCCGTCCAATGAGCCGTGACTTGAGAAATGGCTCGTTCGGAAATGGGCCTCAATAGAAGTATTTCAGTTTTTCCGACTTCTTTGCTTCGCCCGCACTAGATCCGATAAACGCCTCCAGATTCTTCTTCTCGTGGCAGTGGATATTTTGGTCTCATTACGTGACGCCTAATGGTTACCTCCAATCTGTCTGCGACTGGAACTCCAAGTGTTGCGCGGAAGCGGTTGACGGCCTCCGATACGTTTTTGACGTACGGAATCGCTCATCCAAAATTAGGAGTCGGTGTGATTTTATCGCTAATCTCGTTTGTGCATGCGTTGGTTAACAAAATTGTGCTGTTAACTGTTTTCACACGTGTTGGCTTATCAAATTGAGCCACCATCTTTTCTGTTCTCCATTCGCATGTGAATCCTCTTATATTTACGTCGGTTGGCGTATTTCACCCATTGTATACCAAATTTTAACCCTATTTGCTTATTCGAACAACAAAAATGAGGTCATCAGCGCACGATGCTGGCATCGTTTTGAAAGAAGTCCAATTTGGTCGATATTTTGAGACGCATTCAAGGACGATTCTTCATGATGTCAATACATGCATTCTTCGGCCATTTGTTTGCGATCTTTCGGTGTTCTGTGGTTTGCGTTCCAAACCTTATTCACGGTGAATGGAGGAAATTTTTGCGGAAAGTTATGGAAATTTACTTTCAAAATAAAGTGAAGCTCTCTCCCTCTCTCTTGTTTAAACATCCCTCGAAGATATTTCATTTCGGCAACATTGTCTGCAACTAATGAATGCTGCAACTCCCTGTAAACGAATTATCCGTATGTGTTGCTGTCTCCGATGCTGGGTTTACGCTTGAATCCGAAAGGTCAGGTGAATAAATTTTGTCTCAGCGATCGCATCTACTTCGTCTTAGATATCAAGATTTATTGCCGAGGAGCCGCGTTGTGATTGAGTTGCCATTCCACTGGTCGTTGCACTGTCATTCAATAGATAGACCTAGTGGACACTCCCAAAACAATCAATTTACGAACCAGCAGGATCAAGGACGAAAGTAGAATCCAGAAATCAAAAGTCAATATAAAGAAGACTGAAACGTACACTTTTTAATAGTTGTGATCTACCTGTACCATCCTCGGGATTAGTACTATCAAAGATATTATGACTACGCCAATGTAAAGGCAAAGAGATGCACTAAATAACGTGTGAATCCGCGGCCTCCTCTCAGAACGGGCAGGCTCGCTCAACTTCTGCCCTAGGCTGCGCCAGGTGTAGCTGCGACGGAACTACCACATCGTGAGGATGGAAAACTAATGACTTCTCAAACTTTAGTTCCGTGGCAGCATAACTACGGGTACTCACAGACAAGGCGGAGCAATCGACTACAAGAGCACAATCTAAGGTATTAACTTCAAGGCCTACAACTCAACTCGGATACTGGTACTGTCTCTCGCCCTGTCGACAGAGGTAACATAGCGCGGTGCTTAAAACGTCGCGGCAGCGTAAGTCAAAAGAAGACCCTAGCTGCTGCGACCGTCAGGCCCCGTTTCGTATAAGAAGTGGAACGCCAGTTGGGACGATGGTGTATTCTGTACAGAACTGTTGGAGAAGAAGTAGAAAAAAGTTGGCAGCCAGACGAGCGCACGTCCGGCGCCGCGCGTTCGGTGTCCTGAGTGTCAGATCATGAGGAGTAGTCACGGCGCCTTAAGTAAGGTCATGTGTGAGTTAGCCTTGCAGGTGATTAGCTGATTTGGACAGCCGCGATTGACCAAGCATTGGATAGCCATTGGTGCGCACGTGCAAATACTCAGTGTTTCAACATGTGCCCGGAGTTGGACCACTACAAAGGAGACAACCATGTCTGACTTCCACCAAATAGCTTCATGGAAGTTATTACACGTGCGTACGCAGGGCTTGAAAGGTGAGTGCGCCTTTAATAAGAAGTGGTGGTGAGGACCGTGAGAATGGGCAGCTAAAAGTCAACCTCTGGTCGTCTTTTCATTGAACATATCCGAGCGATAGATTGAGTGTGATGGATGTTGCGCAAGTCTACGCCAGAAAAAAATAGCTAACGCTCGTGTCGACTATGCAGCACCCTATTTTTGGTACGCGCGGTGGACCTTGTCATTAATCGTCCAGAAGGACGTACTCGCACTGTGTCAAAATAGTTTTAAATCCATCTACCTGCTCGTACAGTTTGCAAGGAAGAATTAGGAAATTATCTGGTTGCTGTTTCTGCACTTTACTGTCTGCTTGAAGCATGAGGAACGCAAGTAACGTCCGCCGGATCCTGAATTGTCACAGTGATCGGTTGTTATCAAACTAATGCACATATGTACAAACGAAAGTGCAAACGACAGAGAAACAAGGATTTAAGTGAACGCTAGCATACAATGAAAATGTCTCTGAAGCCCCTACCGTCTCAATGGACCTTTAGGAATTCTCGTTACCAACTGATCTGAGGCGAAACTTCGATCATGAGACTACATGTGCCCCCTGTCATGGAGCGAAACTATACGTCATTTTGTTTTCGAACCCGATGTATCTATTACGGAAGAAGACTACGCCAAAAAAACCTTACGCGACCGAAAAAAGCATGAGGGAAAACTCCAAGATTGTCATTAGTGATAGCCCAGCGTGTCACAATAGAGAAAAGGTATCTCCTCGAATACACCATCGCGGGAACAAACACAGAGTCGGGGAAACATTGGGAGCCAAACACGGCATTCATCAACGTTCGCGTAATCACACCTGTAGTTAAGTCAGGTAGAGTGAAAGACGGGTAGTGTCAATACGGTCAGTGGTACCACAATGACTGTCAGTACAAACGCCGATGGTAATTGCACTTCAGCGAGCATTGGCCATTTGCACATTGTCGTAGAATGTTCTCATTCTTGCGCCTTTGCATGACGTGAGAACAATGCAGACTACGAGCAAATAGTCTGACAGCTTAACTTATATAAAAATGTCTACATGCTAGGCTACTGCGAGCACTAGAAACAGCTGTCTATAAATAAACTACACTTACGATCAGAATCTCTTCAAAAAAATAAATAAGCTCCACTCAGGAGCCTCTGAGTGGAAACTTCACATGAATGCGTTGACAGAGACCACGTCCTGAAGAAATAATATGCAACGAAGTCAGTAGTAAAGGCTTTCAGCATAAAACTGGAGTTATCACACAATATATAGCCAATAAAATTTCCTTCTGTGCCAGTGAAATTGCCAATCGTACCTAGTCACATAAGAATTTACTGCAGAATTCGGATCAGATAATGGTCGGCAATAAACCTACACACTCACGCTCGGCTTCCCGGCTCGGACGAAATAACGTGGAGTCACTAAGTCCACTGAAATCGACATCCAGCAAGAGAATTTATTACTCCTGTGTGAATTAAATGCTCCTGCAGTAGACTGAAAAATTCCCATAGTAAAAGGCCCCAGCCAAATAATTAGACTAAAATTTACCACATATTATTTTTGAGAAATACACGTCTGACCTACAAAGGTCGGAACAAGGCTGATAGCAGTATAACGATCCAATGTTTTTATCACGTTTATGGTGAAGGAGTCACAAGGAAAGAAAACTTACAACCACTTATTGAATTGAGAGCCATAGCTCCTTTGCCCGTGTATGTTCTCTCCATGTATCTCCACAACCACTAATAATGGGGCGGACGCAATAGGAGGTGCTGCTACAAAGGAAAACATGAATGGTTAACACGAGCGACAGAGGAGATTTACGGCAGTATTTTCACGAAATGCTAGAACGTCTAATTGAAGCTTAGTTTCCTTTGCAAATATTAAGGCCATGTGCTTAACTTCCGTGGATTGAGCCGACGATAGAAAAAAACCTATCAATGAAACCGGCGTACTGGAAAAATTACTTACTTTTAAAGATCATATGTCATTTACGGAATATAAGAAACAGTGCAATGAATTCTGTAAGCAAATACGGATTGCTAGGACTTCCGCTGAGTGCCGAATGTCAGCAAGGGCAGCTAAATGATCCAAAATTTTACGGATACATCCGCCATAGGAAGAAGAACAAGGACGCAGTATCCGGTCTACGGAGAGCATTGAATATTTATTAACTTAAGGGCAACAGAAAGCCAAATAACTGTTCCAGTTTCTCGCTCACTTTACAATGCAATTTATCCAAGCTATTCCGGAGTCTGAAATGGACTAAGGTACTGCTGTAATCGACATCAGTACCTTTTAAATCAAAGAAGTAAGGCAGGTCCTCAGTCCAATTAAATCAGACAGGTTTGTTTGGTAGCAGGAGATTTCTTGACCGATACTTCAGTTACTATTGATACCACTGACATTGTCTCTTTCGACTCTCTTCGAGCTGTTAATATAAATGAACTTGCCTTCACATTGGAAGAGATGTCGCCGACAAACAAAATTTGCTTTGTCTGGCGTCTTAGTTTAAGACCCACTGCTTCATGGTCATGCAACTTCGAAGTGATCGGTTTCAGGCTAACTGACCTGCAGACATCTGACCAACATCCACTCGCGCACATGCAAATCCAAATAATCGTGACTGCAAGCTGAATATGCCGTACCTAGGCCGATGCATAAAATGCCACAACATACGACACCCCTTGGGTAAGTCAACACGCATTAATTGTAGAACATGTGAACCTGTTATAAAATCTCATTAAAGAATCTGCTTCCCTGTCTCTCTCTTTCTCTCTGGCCTGAGTGGGTGGCGATAACAACAGCCCTGGCAACGCCAGTGGGAACTGTTGCCTGAGATTGAAACGAAATGTCTCTATACAATAAATCCCTCATTCTGATGCCATCTATTTTTATTATAAATTTGGACTTTTGGTTTGAAATTTGAAGTGCTCTGCGTACACATACTGCTTCGATGGTACATATATACACGATAGTTCCCCTATATGCAAGGAAGATTGCAAGAAGAGGGCAAGCAGTTTAAGGCCTACTAGCTCGACTTGCATTACGTGCAAAACAATGGAAGTCCTCGAAAATCGTGTCATGCTATAATTTTGTACTGAAATTAACTTCTTAAATAATTTTAAGCATGGTTTTCGGTGAGAGAATTTCTGTCGCTAAACCTGCTGATTTTCTGGAGGGCGTGGACTGGTGCTTAGAAGAGGACCTCAACATAAATGTAGCCTACGTGTGTTTTTGCAAAACCTTCGATAATATACGTCATCAACGCCCTTTGCATAATCTGAGCGCCAGCGGCATCAATAAAAAGCTGCTGATATTGATAAGGGCATTTCTGATTGGTCGCAAAAGCTGCATCTGCATGAGAGAGGAGAAATCGGACTGGATGGATGAGACCACTTGTGTTCTTCAAGGTTCGGTGCAGAAACCCTTGCATTTAATTATTTACGTTGATGACAGACTTCAGAAACTCGCCTTTCGTAGGATCTTGTTTGCCGAAAGAAGTTAACTTCTGACAGGTTAGTAACGACCCGAATAACCAGAAAACCTTTCAAAATGATCTGTGCCGGCTGCAAACCGGATCTGGGAGATACCTCCTGGATTTTAGTGTGCAAACACCTGCTGTTCTCCACCTGCTCTCAACCAACTGCAATTTCAACCGACAGCAGGGGAAAATATTACATGAATTTATGGGAAAAATTTCACAGAAATGTCGCAGAATTATGTCAGGGTTTAGATATTGAGAATACTAGAACTATCACTGCAATGCATGAAGGCTTCAAAAATACCATGAGAATACAGTAGGAAATCCATGGGGCGGTTTTTAGTCTTCGACAAAGATTATCTTAGACACGTCTATGGTACCTTTATTGGACCAAGTAGAATATAAACGTACAGGTGGCGTGGTCAGGGACCCTCCAAAGGCAACATTTATTGCAAAATAATGCAATTTTCAAAAACTTTGTAAAAGAACTAAAATGCCGCTCAAAGATAGAAAACCGGTACTGCTTCAATCATTTTCCTTCTATGTTAGAAGAAGCAAAGTTGCGATCTTATCTTAGTTAACGTGGTGGTACAAGGTTTTAAGCAAGCGCTGCGTTTTGGTGACATAGTACAGAGGCACCTCCAGCCTTATCTTTGGGGACACTAAATGAATCTATGCACGAAAATTTCCGGGCTGAGTTTTCGCTTTGAATGCTTCACCGAATTGCTAGCGGAAGAGTGGAATGTCCTTTTTCCACCAGATATCAAGGCGATTTACATTTTGTCGTTCTAAAAAAGGCTTTGGTGATTATATGTGCCCTTTTTCCCTTAACAATTTGCTTCTAATATTCTTGGATACTGTTTTAATAATGTTTGTTGTTAAGCCTGTGCTTGCATGTGGATATAACGCACCCGCATATAACCGTAGAGTTTCCAAATGCAGTGTCTATTACCCTTAGTTATAAAGTCTGTATCACTCATGATTCCTTCGTTTTAGCTGAAATCCAGTCAAATTCTAAACAGTCACCGAAATGGCAATCCGTGAGGAGAAGGTGGCCTGAGACAAGGGGATTCGAAGGGGAATGAAGTGATACAGAGGTAAGAAATTTGAAATTTGTATTGGAACTAATAAAAGACGCTACTTTGTCTCCAAATAAATTTCAAGGTTCTCAGTAATACTTTCGAGTCACGAAAAATATACAAAGTTGTGATTTTTGAATATGAGAAAAGATGCCCTTTTGTGACGTACATCCTCTTGAGTCTCAGAATCAAATGTTCAACAGCCTGTTCGCCGTAAAAAAGAATTTTTCTGATGATTCAAGAACTTAAAAAATGGAGTTTTATGAACTGGAAACATTAAATATATATATAAAAACTCGTTGCGCGTGTACACCTCTTCCATGTTTTGGCTCGATGACTAAAATATTCTAGAGATTTCTAGGCAAAAATGGGCTTTACTGTGCTGCTAAATAATAATTTGTGAGTTAATGTCACTGAACTTTATGTCTGACACTTTTTATTGTAGACTCCGCCATCGTGTTTAAGTTTAGCGTGGAAAGTTGACCTAGAGTTAAGCGGTAGGTTTAGTGGTTTAGTGGGTTTAGCGGTAAGTGTGTAATTCGATCTCCAACTGTGAGTGACAGTTGGTGGATGATGTTTTACCCCGTGAATTTGAATTTATTTGTATTTGACTCATCATTCTCCAAAACACAAAGTTGAACTTAAATTTGGCCACTACATAGTACTACAATTAACGTTCAATACTAAAATTGATTTTATACGTAATTGATTCTCCATAAAATATTTTGTACACGTAGGCCTATTTTTAGGCTGACGTATATGTAGGTACACGTTTTCTGTTAATTTATGTAATGTACCTCAGGCCCTCTATCTGTGGTTTATACGCTATGTTTATGCACCCGTTGTAAAACTCCTTTGTTATATGAAAATCAATCTATTTTTAGGTGAATGTGAAGGTCATAGGCTATGGATGGACTGAAATAGCCTAAACCTAGCATACTTAGGCATATTGAACTGCACTTAATGCGTGAGAAAGCCAGACAACAAACTCTCAGCGTAGCTGTAATTAACTAGCATCTTTATTTGTTGGCAAGTTGTCATCCCTTAGAACCTTCTATAACTCCTGCGAAGAACAGAGTAACATGTACAATTTCGAGTCATTTTTGTTAAAACATTGAGTAACTGTGAACACGCCTAGCACTTGATCCTCAAAACTCTGTTTTTTTACCGGGAATTGTGATTGTTACGCTGAAAATGGCAACAATGATGACACTGATCAATATGATGTAGATGCTGACGCGAAAAAACGGATTTCTATACTAACAAAGATAGATTTGATGAACAACGGTGGACTTTTATAAATGAAGAAGCTAATAAGAATTAAAATACGCGTGACTTTGAAAGAATAAATGCAAATTGCAGTGTATGTTTAAGGAGTTACCGTTACGTCATATTTTACTTGCTGATATTTTGGTATACGTGGTTGGTGAGGCACTCCGCAATCCTGTTGTGTTCCGTAATGTGTCGCTGATAATCTATAAGCAACTATAACTTACAAAATTACCCAGCAGATATAACTACACATTCGGATATTCTAACGTTCTAATCAAACACTGGATATGTTTGCAAACTAGAGCTCTACTTTTTATATTTTTACCTGGTTCGAATGACTTATTTTATGAGAACACACTTTAGTTTGCATTAATAATAAAAATAATGAGAAAATTACAATCTTTATGACCATTTAAAAATATTACAAGTAGACAGCTCTTGAAATAATTTTGGAACTTGGAGAATATTAATCGCCTTTGGACATGATTTAGCGCATTTGATGTCAATTGACAAAAAAACGTATTTATTTAATATTCAATGGAAATGAGCTATTCGCTGTGCATGAATAAAACAACTGTTTTCGGAAATTTTTGCTTGCATTTGAAGAAATTACCTAAAGAACCTGCCTTAAAACTCTGTAGATGCCAAGAAATCATGGAATAGCGCACATTCTAGCTGCCTTTCTGTAATGCTGTATTTATCATGCATTTTAGTCGGCCTATACGTTTAATTATCTATCAGCTGAGGTTGTTCCAATTCTAAGTGATTTTTCTACTATTGACCGCATAGTAACACCGGCAGTCAGATACTACTGAACAATTTAGCCGAATGTGTTTTTCTTCTTGTTTCTTTTCCCTGGGGATTCTTTGGTATCTTTGCATCAAAATGCAACTTGCTGCTGAGTCTTATTTGGTTTTCGCAAAATGTCCATAAAACATCCAATTTACGAGTCAGAATAAACGTTATCACAGACACGCACCCAGGTAACCTTTATTCGTACAACCTGCCTGAAATGTGCATACCTCATTTTTTATTGATCCATTTACGGCCCAAGGATGATTTCAAATAAGCAGGTTGCATAGTATCTTGGGGGCTTCTTGCAAATCGTTTGAAAGATGAGACTTTGGCTCTTTCTGAACAAAGTGCAGAATTACTTCATGCTGTAATTTTTCATTAGATCATAATGCTTCAAGAAGAGAATGCTGACAGACGAAACTAGAGCCAACACAGTTGTTTTTTAATTGAAATGGCAAAAAATCCTTGTTCCAGGAATCCAGGTATGTTTGATTTTAACAGATCTGTACGATTTCTCAATTCTTCAGAATTTGTGGAGGAACCGTTTTCATGGCTATCCATTAGAACAAATAGTAGGTTACCCTTTTCCTTAAATCATTTTTAACCATTTGTTGAAGTTCATTTAAGTCGAACTGTGGAAATAGATTCTAGTACCATTTTACCGTTGGTTGTTCAGTGGTCTGACAATGTGATTGAAGATTCATTACAGTTAAAATTTTGGTTTTGGTTAACGATTAAACGGGCAGTATTAGTTTGCAAACTTTTATTGACTAAAGGTGTTTGTTGGTTGTTAGTATCTCTCAGGCACGAACAAATGGAAGCTAACATTCTGAATCTTACCATAAATGTGAATATCACTTTTCTGTTTAACATTGACGCTTGTAATAAGGAACTCCAAATAAGCTCCTAACAAATTGTAGGTAAGAGTTCACTTTCAAAACTTTGAAAGACTTCGTGGAGCACAATTAAGAGCCAAATGCTCTCTGGTGAAAATATTAGGACCGCCTTCATTTCGCTTAATGAATTATTTTCGGTGATCATAGTTGATATTTTTTCGTGCAGAATTAGTCTATGTAGAAGGCCTCGTTTACAACGTGATATTTTCATTTTAAAAATCAATGTTTACCAAAAGCGTCATTTACTTTTAGATGGCGTGGTTGCTGAAAGTAGATGTCCTTCGTTGCCAGTGGTTTTAGATTTTAAATAGCTGCCACACTCGTAAATTCCTCAGGCTGTGCTGGGCAGTATTCCAGTCTGGACGATTGGGAAAATTAGTCCACTTGCGCTTACCTAGCAATTGTGACTGAATTGTGAATTAAGGACGTTCCACTCTATCTTTGAACACTGTTCTAGAACTAAAGAAGAGTTTATCTGAACGATGTTCAGTCCGTAGTGCATTTGGGTATTGGATAGCACAAACCCTCCACCCATATAAACCTTAATACTTTAATTGCATTTGGAATAGTGCAAGTCCGTTGCCCAGTAGTGGAACAATCAATCGATTAGTTAAGAACTAGGATAATCCCAGTCGGGGTATGATTGGCTGACGATGGCACCGATGCCAGAAATGGCATTCCAGCTTTCCTTGTTTTATTTTGCAATGCAAATTCATTTTTTCTATCTGAACTGGCCAGCGTAAATTTCATTCAGACGTAGAGACATATTCTTCCACATTATTTGTTTATTATTGCACCGTAAATGCCAGCCAGAATTACAACCATTTGTACAGGCCAATTTCTTTAGCAGTTAATTTTTCTGATCAGCGTTGTCTCTTCTCAGCAAAATTAGATCATTTAGCTTATTTGTTCTAAAAAACTGTATACTTTAGTTTCCCTCTGGTTGAAAGTGGTTTAAAACTGTTGACCCGCGATAAATTCTCCTCATTTCTCTTGCCGTTGTGTCAAAACGTATTACACTTCTGTTTATACTTTGTGAATACAAGGTTTTGTGCATTGACCGAAGGACGTCAACCCTGAGCCCACCATCCCCAAATGTACCCTCGAGACACTGCTTGATTGATTATATACAGGATCCACTTCGCATTCTTGTCACCGAGTCTCTTTCCTTTAATCCACTCAATGAATTTTTCATCTGTGAAATTGCGGATGGATTCCGCTTCCCCGGGGTGAGTAGACTATGCACGTCACTTGTCTTCCCTACAAATTGCATGTCCCTTAGCTTTGAAGTCAACTCTTATGAATCCCTTTTATGACCAGCAGCATGGGACATCTGTTTTCCACGTACGTCTGCGTGTCGGGCAGTCCCATTTCACTCTGTTTTAATTATTCTTCTTATCAACTGAACTCATTACTCATTAAATCAGGCGTAAAGCAGGAACTGGTGAGAAAGCACGAGACAATCTTCTCCAATATGATTTTGAGCCTATGTAATCACCGTCGTTTTTACCACAGAAGTCATATTCAAACTCTATAACGACCGTGCAACCGTTATTTATCTGAAAATTAAATTATCAGTTTCAGCAGAAAGTGTTTTTCTGAGAAACCTGCTTTTTTTGCTTATGATAAACTGACGGAACCTCGCGCATGCACTCTTCTGGGAAGCGTTTCATTTGCGTAATATCGAGCGAAATATAACTTCCCGGCATGTTTAGGTCTCAGAAGAAGACCTTGTACACGACATAGTAGCCCTTTAGGTTTCTGCATTAGCACTTGAATTTTTATACTAAAACATAAGAAGGCTACCTCGACAGTGTTGGTTTTACGTTTAGTGGTGGTAACAACAGCGTCGGGTATGATTCTGGCGTTACGCTAGCACTCTTTGGACTGTTAGAGGACCATCATACTCAGCTGCATGGCAGACTGTAATGAGCATCTTCTTAGTGCTTGCCATCCGAAGTCATAATGAACCACTGAAGAAGAGCTCTAGGCCCTGTTGGTTGTAGTTTATGCCGTTATCAATAAAAAAATAGCCCCCCCCCCCTCCTGCAAGAGTAGGAAATGGCTTTTGAGCTGTCTACCTGCAAGACAAAGTACTTACTAAGTTCAGTTCTAGAGAAACAAACAATGCTGAATAAACGGTAAATTTCATACTTCACGCATTGCCTCTCACTAGAATACCGGCCTTTTGGTGCATTCTGACAAAAGGCTTGAAGCCAGAGGTCCAACATGTAATTGTTTGCACTGAGAGCGGGTTTTGTTGTAGCGGTACCAATCGGCACCATGTGATGCTTAATGAAAACCCGGCAGTCGTCCACAGACTATGTCGCGTCGATAAAAGCCAGAACTTTAATTCTGGAACTGTGAACTTGTTTGTACCAATTTGAAGGCCACATCCCAGCTCATGACTCTTAACGTTCACTGGATACTTTCGACTACTGACGAGCAGTGATTGACGCAAGGTACATTTGAACACCAAAAATCTCATTTTTTTCACACAATATGTTGTTGTCAGCTCACTCAACCAACACGTAGCCCCCTCCATTGCTTACCAGGTCTTTTTGCATTACCTCACGAAGACTAGAATCAGGGAAGATATGGTGGGTTATTCAAGATCAAATTTACCGATCAGCATAATCGACCAGAGAAATATTACATTGAACGTACATGGAAGCGGTACAGCCTATAGTTCTATCAGTCACGAACACTGTCGAATAACTGTAACCGACTCCATAGACATCTACTTTGTCACCGCAGAAAAACGGAACACCACTTTGTCGTCAGAAGCTAGCCATACGCGAAGTGAATCTAGCTGGTCACTACATCCTCTATTCCATTGCTCTGACATTTTGGTCTAAACCTCGCGTTCTTGTGCAGGCAGATGAACATTGCCGACACAGACAAGGGTGATTGGAATGACCATTTTTGGCTCCTTAGTCGTCATCGACCCCAGGTGGTCACCATCCAGGCCCGATTACGCGATCTGTTGATCAGAAGTACAGCGCTATAGCCGTTGAGCCATGGGCTCGTTCTCTTGCCGGTTTCGATCGGGAATGTTGACATTGATATTTTGGTTGAGTATGGCTGGCTGATGACGGTTAATTAGCCCGAAATGGCCATTCCTGGTTGGGCTCCATAGAAAGCCCCAAGGTAGAACGGGGTGAGCGTTCGTCAACGAATGTGGTACAGGCAGTTGACCGTCATCTTGACCACCATGTCTGGCCTAATTGTCTCCAGTACTAGGCATAGTGAATCGCTTGCTTTCACTTTATCTGTGGTGACTGACCAGTTAACGCCGGCCTCCGGTGAACTGTTCTAACAGCCGCAGACATGGAATGCTTAAAATATCCACCGGAACAATCATCCACTTTTCAAAACCATTTATAGTGCGGTTTTACCTTCCGTTTCTTATTTTTACTACAATTATTCTGTTGCACTACGGACCATTTATGGGAATTTTATGCTAAAGTCAAGGCTGTGTTAATCATCTTTTCATAAGAAGTCTGAACATGCCGTGAGGCCTGCGCACCTAGAATATATAGCTCACATTTACTGATTGATGTTAGTTTCAGTCCACCGTGGCAACATCAAATGTCCTCGCAGACGCAAGCGAATAAGCAGAACATAGAAGAAGAAGAAGAAGAAGAAGAAGAAGAAGAAGAAGAAGAAGAAGAAGAAGAAGAAGAAGAAGATAAAGAAGAAGAAGAAGAACGACTATTTTAAAAGATTAGAGAGACGGAAATGGCTGTGTGCGTCAAGGTACATTTTCTTCCTTCCGATTTCTGTGTGGTTACTACTGAGGATAAAGTCCGTTGAGTGTCAGAAAATTCCGTGAATAATTTAGGGTTTTCAATGCTTTCAGGGGTTGCCAAAAACATTGGTTTCGCTCCAGGTATTTACGAAACCTCAAAGTCATATATTTTCGGAAGTCATTTACCGAAGTGGTGGCTGCTTGGAAGTTCTTTTTCACGTGGTTGGTCGTTTCGGTCACAATTGCGGAATCGCCCAAATATGCAAACTCATTGCTGGAATAATGAATATCCACACCAAAAGTCAACGTCTTATATGCTTTCAATCAATTTAAAAAGGTTCTTTGACAAGTTACCTATTTAAAATTGCTTTACCTCGGCATTCTACGGAAGGACGTCCACGTAAATTACCTTTTTACACGGTAAACCCCAGAAAAAATTGACACGATGTTTTTTTCAGTTTCCTAAAAAATACTGATTATTTTTCTGCTCATTCAAATTGTAGATAATTCGCTATCTTTGCAGGGCCCTAGGCTCAATTATACGATTATGAATGCGCACAAAAGTGGCCGTATAAGTAATGAGACTTTGCTCAAACTGCTAATGTTTTGCCCAAAACAGTACCATGCCAGCTTACGTCTAAACTGTGTTTCTAACCCTGTGTTGTTATAGCTTGGTCTACTTTTGCCTGGCTGGTGGGTTCATGTTTATAAACCCTCCCACCCAATCCAGGCTTGTTTCATCCGGGAAGCTAGAAGATCGGTGTTTGCCATTCCTGAGAAAATGTATAGAAGAGACGAAATCCATTGGGAACATAGAAATTTAATGCGCAATTTTTTGAGATTGGCTACCCAGCACCTTGTCAGACTGTGGGCTGTGTACAAGAACGGTTAAAAAATAAACTGCATTCAACAGAGTATTCTACGGCTGAACAAAATCTGTGCCAATATGCTTTACGTGCATTCTGTCATCCCATCGTGATTGGTTTTGTGCGTTTGAAATTTTCCTTCAGGATTTGGGATGTGGCATCAAAATCCATCTGCCGATTGAGTTCATTGCTTCCAGGAAAACACGGCCTTTTCTGATTGGGCATTTGCCAACAATCCGAGTATTTTCCCAGGCAAATTTATACCCGGTTTCTAGTGCGTACGTGGTCACCTGTGATAGATGAACTCGCAAGATAGGGCGGTACCGTCAAACTCAAGAGAAGCCTGGATGGTAAGTTCCGACTTATGTGGCGTTATCAGCCAGGCATAATATGTCCTGAGGCTTAAATCCAAGTTTTGCTGGTTATAAAGCCAGCACTCCAAACTTTGAGCCACGAGCCCGTTATCCTGTCGGCTAAGATCGCATACTTAACTATGTAGAGAGAGCTCAATGAAAACACTCCTCCCATTGTGCCTTGGAATTCGGTCTAGAGCCCTGGTGGCATCCCTAAAACGGTCAGCAGTATACGCAAAATGTGAGTACGGATAGACATTTTACCTTTGGGTTTCTAAATTATTTTGCATAACGAAGAGTACTGGTGAAAAGGCAGCTGCTCCATATTTTTGTAATGCCGGAAACATTTGTATCTTGCATACTTCTTTTCTTCTTGGCTTCTTAAATTTTCCGTTGTTTCGCAAACATGCATTTGAGCATTTTGTTTCCTTACCTACAGCACAACACATTCAAAGACAATATCTGGCATCCGACAAGCGCTGATGACATCTTCGACTACATTTCCGACCTTCGTGAGTACCCTGAACGCTCCCCAAATCTGGCTCAACTGGATCTCACAGACCTCCTGTATCCCATTTCCACTGTGATGGCAGATGCCTTCGAGTTCACCACACTTCGTCTGATTCTGATCCTCTCCGACTCCAGAAAGGTACCGGATTTGGATCTGGAACAGCTGCATCAACTCAAGAACAGGGGTCTTATTATCGATGTAGTCAATCTTACCCAGGCAGTGGCCCTGGATGGTCCTTCGCCACCTCTGCAGGTCAGCTCCTGAAAATGTTTTTATACAGCGCTTTTCAGAAATCTTCCATAGTTAGACTGTTATATGTGATGGAGCCCATCACTGGGTCATAATGAAGAGTGAACTTAACTTCCATAACAGTGGGCACTTCGGCCTCAATCTTCTCTCTCTCTCTCTCTCCTGCACCGTGGGGCTGTCCGAGCTGTTTGGCTGCCTGGTTAGGAGATTTGGCGCAGTGTCTGCCGTGGCGTGGACGTCCGTCCAACGTGGCTACACGCATGTCCGCGCTCCATGAGGTTGGGGAAATTGACGTCTGGGTTCCTGTAACTATTGCTCCATTCATCTCGTGAAGATTATGCAAATGTCTTATGATGCTACTATGTGACTGCAAAGAGCGGTCACACAATGCACAGACTAACATTATCAAGTCAGTAGTTCTGGCAGTTCTTATTTCATGGTTACCCTGGACTAGCAATGACTACAGATGTGTCCTGAAAGAACGAAACGTGATCGGGCATGTTTTAGCCGCTTAGTCAGTTATGTTGGTGTACTTAGGAACGGTGGATTGGTTGGGAGTGATTCTGCAAAGTGCAAAGGTCGCGAGTTCGAGCCTCGGGTGCTACACCACATGGGGTGAGGTATGACTGGCTGATGACGGTTAATAAGCCAGAAATGGTTATTCCGGTCTCCCTTGTCTTTGTCGGTTCCACCGTATCACCATATGCCACAAGTTGCTATGCGATTGCCTGCGAGGGCTCTAAAGTGACCTCTAGGGCCCAACAGATCATACATGTCACTCAAACAGATCGGTGAAAACCCCACTAGGCACTGTTGGCATTTTATTCTCCCTGATGCATTTCGCTGCTTTCAAAAGTGCCAATCCAAAATTGGCGTAGATGAGATAGCTGCCATTAACGCTTTGAATGCAGCCAATCATAGGGGAATGTGGTTTCATAGGGACTGTATCCTAAAGATACCGCGCCTACTTTACATGCACTATCCCTATCTACCGTTGTGTCTGGTGATGAATTTGAGTGCGAGTCCTTGACTTCAGAAAAACATAAGTTCTGCGCCAGAAATCGAGTCGCCCTCTTTTCCAAATTCAGATTATTTTCTCTAAAAATGGACAAACCTTCAGTGGAATTAGGTTAACAACCAGGGGATTTGACACTCGGCTTTCGTTACACTCCTGTCGCGGTCGCGGTTCACCAAGGTTGGCCTTGCTTTCCGCTTGGAAGTGCTTGACCCATCGGCCTAAAATCTGCCAGTTCGGCAGGTTCATTCAGTTTGAACTAAGCAGCGTTGCATCTTCTATGTATTTGGCAGCTTAGGCTGCTTAATGATCTTCACAAAGTTCATCATTTCACCAGAACCGCATATCCTTGGATTTAGTCGTGCAAACTAGCCGATTGTTTCTACCTATTACAGTTCCTGATGCCATTCGGCTTGGCACAGGAAGGATGTTGCTTTGTTTGGCACGGTACTGTTGCTTGTTTGGGGCTTAGAATCTCGGTTAGGGCAACACGTGGGGTTGGTATGACTGGCTGATGACGGCTAATGAGCCTGAAATGGCCGTTCCAGTCTCCTTTGCCTTTGTCGGCATTGTTCATCTGCTTCTACAGCTACTAATATTACTACTAGCGGCTGTGCGGCTGTTGGCGTGGCTCGAAAGTGAGCCCCAAGACAGAATTGGACGATTGAGTTCCGTTAACGATCGGTGGGCGTTCATCAATGAATGCCAATATTCCCAATCTAGATCGGCAAGACAATTACCCCGTGGCTCAATTATTAGAGCGTTGGACTTCAGTCTCCCTTGTCTTTGTCCTTATTGTTCATCTGCCTCTACTACTGAAGATAATTCATTTCGGAGAGAGACAGCAAGAGCAATCCTGTTGTTGGCTGCTGGAGATCTGCGTCCTCGATGCAAATTTTGGCGGCAAAGGTACACATACGCCGGATAAGTCTCATTCAGTTGCCAGTAACGTGAATGAAGGTGTGTACACATTGTTGGCTTCCAGTTTTGAAACCGCGGCTGAGCACACTGCGTGCTACGCAGCGCCAGACGTCTTTTTTACATTGCTGCGTTGAAGCACTCCCTCCAGTGTAGCTTCGTCTCTGCCACCTTGCGCACAAAGGTCACCAAGAATAACCAGGTTGCCCGTCTTCGGATCGGTACTGCTTTTTTTTCACGTCATCCGGCTGTCTCATTTTGGGAGTGTAGACGCTGATTATCCTCTCGAATTGCCTACCAAAACTAGGAAGCCGTTGATTGCATAGCGGGGGGGGGCAAATTCCAAACAATGACATAAGGAGAAAGGCGAGTCTAGCTTTTCATCATGCTTCCCTTGAAGGCCACTCCAATGGAGGGTACAGCCTGCAGAGAAAAAATGCTCCTGCGTTTTTGGGAACAAGAGCAGGTATACTCTCTGGCTATTTTGTAATCTACCAGTTACCTAACCGACGTAACGGCTGGGTGAGGCAGGCTGAAAAAGTACTGTTCTCAGGCAGAATGACAAAGACAAGGGAGACAGTTGAGCCTTGAACCCGTGACCTGGCGGTTACAAGTCCAATGCCCTAAGAAGTCTTGTTCGGTGTCATTCTGCTTACAATACTAGCCGCTATGTGGCTGCCAGCGGGGCTCGAGAATGAGTTTGATGAATGACGGGATGATTGCGTCCCGTAACGCGATCGTTGGGCACCTCTCTACCGATCTACATCCGATCGCAACCAGAAAGACAAGTGCCCACAGCTGAATGATTATAGGCCGTCGAAATATGATGAGGAAGTGGAACCAACAAAGACGAGGGAGACCGGAATGGTTATTTCTGTCTGTCATCAGCCAGTTATATCCAATTCCAGGTGCGAATCACGTGGGATTCGAACCCACGAACTTTGTTCATTGTGTGTGACACTCTACCATTGGGCCATGAGCCCGTTGTTTTGTCGGTTGCAATCGAGAATATGAATTATGATAGTGGGGTTTTCACCGATCTGGTTGTGCCCTAGAGGTCACTTGAGAGCCCTCGAGGCAGTCACATAGCGACTTGTGGCATATGATGATAAGGTGGAACCGACAAAGAAAAAGGAGAACGAAATGACTATTTATGGCTTATTAACCGTCATCAGCCAGGTGGTGCAGCATCCAAGGCTCGAACTCGCGACCTTTGTCGGTCCTGTTATTCTGCCTATAACCCTAGCCATTGTGGGGCTGCTGGTGGCGTTCGAGTGTGAGCAACAAGGCACAATTGGACGACCAAGTCCTGTAACCGTTTGGCGAGTGCCTACTTACCATAGCAACCTCATATCTTCACGCCCGTCGCTAAGACGACCGCCTGCCAAAATTTCAATAAGTCTCTTCAGCGTTTCCGTGGGGTATGTTGCCTCCCAGGAATCGTGATTCTACAAACGAAATTCCTCTTTCTAGCGGTTTTACTGTAGCTCTGGAAGGTGGTGGGTTTAAAAATAAGGTCGGTGCGTGCCTTGCCATTCTTCATTATCTTGTGACAGGGTCAACATCTCTGGCCTCAAAATGTGACCTTTGTTGAAATTGACGGCGCAGCAATCTTGTCTGGTTTCGACAGCAAACAATTGGCACTTCCATGTGCCCTGATAATTTGACGAAGACGACTATGTTAGACTGTAATTTGTGTGTGTGTGTGTTTGTCAGTTGCTACTGAACTTCATTCTCCAACGGCTCTTGCTCTCAAACCGCATGATTTGGCTGACTGGCACCGAACATGCAAAAGTCACATGTAGTCCATTTTTACGAGTATACAGTTCTAGAGGCAGTATATATTTTTTTCTACTCAGACTACGAGATTGAGTGTGCATGAATCATTGAGTTGCTGGTAAGAGCACGTGCATTTGTGTGTGCACGGAGGTGCTTCTCCCTCTTTGTGGCTCTCAGGATTCCAGCAGGTGGGACAGATACTTAAAGAAGAGGTGTCTTTCGGTTTTAAAAAACTTTTAAATCTCTTAATAATTTTGGACCTGATCTGTTGTTACATTTGCATTCGGGGTTTCAGAACTGCAATTCCTATATGTTCCATGTCAGGAACAGATTGTGTATATTTTAGAGGAAGCATTAATAAATGGGCAGATACGAATCTTCTTGAGTGGACATTTCACGATCTTAACAACACCCTAGGACCGAACCCGCGACCCGTTGCTCAGAAGTCTCATGCTCATCTGTCTATTCAAGGCAGAACGGGATGAGTGAGTTTCGTTAGCGATCAGTGAGCGTTTATCAACGAATGCAGTCAAGCTGAATCTATCTTTAGGCGCTCTCCTGCAATTGACGTGTTTGAAACTGTCCGAAAGAGCACTCAGCAGCACTTCGACAATCTTCCCAGATGTGGGGCTTATGGGAAATAAATCATACAGAAAAAATCAGGCTTATCATCCTCAAAGAATTTGGTAAAAGTAGAGACAAATTTTGGACTTGAGAATATGGTTTTCGGAGAATGTCGCCAACACAACAGAATCTTCGGGCAATACAGTAACGGTCGGGTGGGGCTTGGAAAATAAAGCCATCAAAAGTTTATACCGAAGGAGCACTTAGTGGCTCCCAGATGTGCGGCTTATGGGAAGTAAAACAAGTACTCAATACTTCCTCTTCATCTTTTTACTGAAAGGAAGGGTTGTTTTTTTGCAGAAAAGACAATTATTTGTGTGCACCTTTTTTATAAAGTTATATTTGACTGTATAAGGGCATCAAAAATAAACGACTAAAAGTCTCACTATTTAACTAGTCATTTTAAAGATTCCAAATTTTTTAGGCAGCAGGAAAGAAGCTCCATCAAATCCTGACATCATGACGTAACGGAAATATCACGTGATTACGCTGCAGGATATGTAATATTAAAACCCTGCGTAATTGATATTTTCTATTAAAAACAGATTTTAAAAATTCCATCAATATTTTATGAGATAACACATCTATTGTGCACAAAGCACTACTCAACTGAAGCAAGGTGCTTCAAGGTGAATATTTGTGTATGACGCAATCAGCCCGTATATCGACGTCCAACGCGCATCCAGAGCTCGGTGTCGTGTCCGCCAGGCGAACACCACTGTCGGTTTCTTGGTAAAAACGTCTCATAAATACCGTTTGTTATACTGCGGCTCACTGGGTTCGAGGCTCGACCAGTTTCCGTCCTTACCCCATGAAGTACCTGACACTCAGAGTCAGACGGCGATGGCTCCTCCATATCCCCTGAGTAAGTAAATCCTGGTGTGTGCGTTATGGGGGCCAGGTCGTGCTGTAGCGCGCGAAGACGGTTACGCCGATCCGTCAGCCAATGCGCCCACTCCCACATCAGGCAACTGACCGGCTCGGACAGTGGTCTAATGGTGGGGGTGGGGGAGAGAGTGAGGTTGACAGCTCAGCGCATTTTCCTCACTATAAACAATCTGACGCGCTTGAAAATATCACGGTGACCTAAAAGCCGGGGCTTGGAAGGTTGTCAACTGACGAGATAACTTGGACCGCCTGATCAGCCTAATTGTGTGTTTCGTGTGTAGTGGCTGACTCGCGGACTGAGAATCAGGCTGCAATGGCTCCTTCTTAATGTGGCTTTTATGGCACTCCCACTCCGTGGGATCGGAGTCAGGTGTGGTAGTACACCCAGGGGCGGCTCCGGCCGCGCCAGCCACCTGCTCCCTCTCCCATCTCCGGTCTTCTTGGCTCTGTCTTGACACCGGTCTCAGGTGTGGGAGGAGGAGGGAGTGCGGTAGCTGCAGCGCAAGGCTACCACCACTTTAAATTAATTCACGCGCACGTCACCGTCCCTGCACCACCTGGTGTGGAGCATACGGTGGACCTCGTCGAAATCGACGGTCAAACTGTCGCAGCCTGACACTCTAACGTCCGCCTTGATCATATTCCTGCCTCTTTGGTGTTGCCCATCGGTCAGCATATGTATCAGGTTGACCGTTAGATCTATGCCTTTTTCTGTGTCCCTTCTTCGCGTGGGGTTAGCATGCGGAGCATGAGGGAGGAACACGAACCTCGGAGGATTTCAAGCTCCCATCTGGATGCCGGGTTTCGATCAAGCTTGTTTCCTGCTGCGTAAAAAGGCTGGAATCTTCAAAATGACTAGTTAAGTAGTAAGCCTGTTAGTCGTTTATTTTTGATGCCCATATACAGTCAAACATACCTTTATAGAAAAGGTGCACCTATTTTTTTCTTGTACTCAATATGTCCTCTTCACCTTTTTTAATGAAAGGAAGGGTTATAGTTATGAGATTTGTTAAAATCGGGAAATATCCACTCAAGAAGATTCGTGTCTGCCCATTTATTAATGCTTCTTCTAAACTATACGCAATATGTTAGCAACGTATAGAAATATATGAAGTTCCTCACATGGAACATATAGGGCTTGCAGTTCGAAACCCCTAACTCAAATGTACAAACAGGTCGGGTCCAAATTTTTAAGAGATTTAAAAGTTTTTTAAACCGAATGACACTCCACACAAACACACACACAGTGCTTGACAACATGGTTCGATTTTTCAAGTCAGTTGGCAACCACCCAAGCTATGGTTTTTAGTTGACAATGACAGTTTAAACGTGTCGGATAGTTTATAGTGAAGAAACTAGGCTGTGCCATTGACCTCACACTTTATCTCCAGTCCAAGGCACCAGTCGTCGTCCGAGCCTGGCGCAGCTGTATCTACTTTTTTCGTCTACGCGTACCACATACACGCCCTGGAGCCCTAAACACAAGCACCAGAAGTTCACACAAAAATTGGTTGAGCGGCTCCCATCTCACATAGCTGAGAGTTCTGTTCTAGCCAAACATCTGGTGAAACACGGGAATAGGACCCCAGATTAAGAGAGATGAGACGCGAGAATAAGGACTCTCCTGTGATAGAGTTGGCAGGAGGGGTACATATTGTTAAGTCATTACCCTAACTCTAACATCAAATCTAAACTCTATGATGGACAAAAACCCTAATCTCTTCGGAAAGTAGTGCAAAGCCTTCGGAATAGAAGCGTTATATTCTCGTGTCTTACCCAATATTTCCCCATCGGAACGATCTCGGCTTCTTGGGATCGCCGACGACAGGAAGACGAGTACATTTTCTGCTGGTTTCTTTGGACTGGAGAGGCAAAATTTGTCCTTCAGCTAGAGAGTTTGTATTTCGCGCAGGCTGTCGCCACTCCTCTGACAACTGATTAGCTTTTCTGCCGAAAGTGCTGTTTATTTTAAGACTTTTGTCGCTAATGGCGACAAAACATTCACCCTTCAAGATACTTTTTTAAACCTTCACTGTCCATTTAGTAAACGGAGTTTAATAATTTCTCAACTTAGCTTTTCTCCATCCATTTACTCCGACAGCTCTTTCAGGTCGAAAAATTCCTAAAAAATCTTTCGGACAACAACGAGGTCATCCCCTCCTATTACTTTCGTCCCTCAACAGTTGAGGAAGCAAAAAAGGCCTTCGAACGGCTCTCTGTTCATCCTTTCCTCCGGCTTGGAAAGTGATGGTGCCATGAAAACTCCACTCATCTTCACACCTTTCATCCACCGAAACGTTTGTGGATGTTTAATGCAATTTTTGATTCTGCTGCTTATTTCTTATTTTCAAGCTTTGCATAACCAACTACACCCTGCAATATGGACTCGAGGTTTTCTCAGTCCTTCTTGTGACGGGGTCACACAGAAGCCTCACGTGCTAATTTCATAAAATTTATACTTCATTCTTTTCTTACGCTCCTTAACTTGGTAATGTCTTTATTGCATTTTTTTCCAATTCAAGATACTTCTCAAATTACTTTGGTTTTATCATACGTGAAGAAGTCACTACGTCACCCTACCATAGCTCTACATACAATATGATCGACTGTAGGTGATTGATGTCAGGGACGGGCACGGGGCATATTTTCCCAAATGGAATCAAACTTAGATCCTTCGACCGAAGAAACTATTTCTCGCTAAGGGATACGAGAAGGAATCAGGCGAAAGACTGCATTATCTGTGCAAGTCGTCTATATATTTGGTAAATAGGCGCTCACCGATCGGTTAGAGTACTCCCTTGTCCCGTTGTGCCTTCGGAATCACACTTGACCTCCACCAGCAGCCACATAGCATGACCGCCAAAGACAAGGGATGATTGGATGGCTATTTCTGGCTTATTAGCCGTCATCAGTCAGCCATACTCAACTCCCAGGTGCTGCGGTGCCCTAGGGTCGAACTCGCGACCTGTTGGGCAGAAGTCTAACGCTCTACCCACTGCGCCACGAGCTCGTTGTCTTTCCGGTTTCGATCGGGAATATTAACAATAATAGTTGGGCGCTTGCCGATCGGTTACATGACTCACTCGTCCCGCTGTGCCTTGGGTCTCACTCTTGAGCCCCGGAAGCATCCACAGAACTGCTAGTACCATAGACAGAATGGCCTTACCGACAAAGACCAGGGAGACTGGAATGGCTATTTCTGGTTTATTAGCCGTTGTCAACCAACCATACTTAACCCCGGTTAGTGCCCTACGCGAGGCTCTAACCCATAACCTTCTCTGCTGTTATAGCTTGGCCGACTTCGGCCCGGTTAGGTGGTTGCCTTTTCATTCCCCTACCATCTATTCGAAGCCTGTTTGCTTCGGGAAGCCAATTGGATCGGTCTGAGTGAAGAAATACCTGATCTGCAAGGGCAGGGAATGGTAGGTGGCGAGGCACTGATCAAATTCGGTTCGAGGAAGTGCATATGACCCATCTGGTTAACCCCACTGGTAGACCATCTGTGTGTGTACATGTTTGAGTTTTCGGTCCCAGCTGGTATTCAGGGTTATGCTTGGCTGACCTACAATATATATTCCGGCGTCAAACGTTTAATGTTACCAGATGTTGGGTGAACCTCGCACAGAGACAGGCGAAGACCGTCGAACAGCCGACCTGTCACGATCACGGCGTGTTGCCAAAGTCGCCTGATTTCAAACCGACGTTTCTGAAAGAGATCACTTGCGTGCACCTACGGGTGGCGCGTTTTAGTGCTATAATATCTGACGTGTACAACCGTCTTCGCAGCAATAGTTGCTGACGTCAAAACGCAATGCACTTCAGCCCTACCTGACAAAGTTTTCGATGAGGTGCAGCAAAGACCTAACGCCAATTTCAACTATATGTAAATTAAAAAGGGAGCTGATCTCCAGGAGAAACTCCAATTTCGTATCCGCCCTACGAATGAAACGAACATGGTCACTCGAGTTGTTAAACCTTTTGAAAAGGAATCTCTCACCTCTGAACTCAACCTCATATTGAAGGGATTATGATTTAATCTTACGGATGCTACACCTACCAACAGC